>ML785057.1:188294-228863 GCA_009831015.1 Picea engelmannii
CTTGAACAAGAAGTTGTCTCATTGAGGAAGAGCTTAAGAAACTCTCAAGTGCCAAAAGAATTAACACATCTTAGATGCATGGGTGAAACTTCATACAAAGAAGATGAAAATACCAAAAAGAAGGTTGAAGAAAGAGCTACACAGACAATTGATGAGAAGTGGACCAGGATACCAGAAAGAAGGAATGATTACAAAAGAGATGAATATCCAAGAAGACCTCCTACCTTCAGGTATCAAAGAATCTTCAATCAGTATGAAGGAAACTACAAAAGAGTAGATCATGAACCCAGATGGACTACATCACAAAGAAGGTCACTTACTCCCAGGTATCAAAATTTATTTCTTGGTCATTGTTATACTTGCAAAAATTTTGGACATAAGGCAATTAATTGCAGAATCAATGAAAGGAACAAATACGCAAGAAACATGAATGGTGTAAACAAAAGATATGGAAATAATCATGGATTTGTCAACAGAAGTGATAATTCATTTTACCCGTTGATGGACAAAAATATTGTATGCTACAAATGCAATTATCTTGGTCACAAAGCACGAGATTGCAGATATATGAATGAAGATGTCCGTATGCCAACCACAATATGGATAAGGAAAGAGATTCCAAACAATGAAGATTGTCAAATAGCATTGACTGCTGAAGAATGTAATGAAGAAGATGAATGGTACATAGACAGTGGATGTTCTTCACACATGATCGGGGATCATGACAAATTCATCAGCTTGAAGAGAAAGGGTGGCAATGTTGCTTTTGGAGATGACTCATCTGCCAAAATACTTGGAGAAGGTGTAGTAGAGCTTGGAAGAAAAAATGTAAAATCAAAGAATGTTCTATTGGTTGAAGACTTGAATCATAATCTACTCAGTGTTAGTAAAATGTGTTATCAAGGATACACTCTTACGTTTGATTCCCGAAAATGTAAAATCAGAGAAAATAACTCAGGAATATTGGTTGGAACTACATCCTAGACATGAAGAAGAGAGAGAAGAAAAAAGACACACAAAAGGATTCTAAGGAAGAAAATGTCCCAAAGACTAAAAATAAGGATGAAGTATTATTGAGTGCCACATGTTCAGGGGGAGAAGCCCCAAAGAAGAGAGTTACATTTTTCAATTAAACTCAGGGGGAGAAGCCCTAACCTTTGCCATTGATGTCAAAGGGGGAGAGAAATTGGGATCATGATGATAGGGGGAGCATGAGTGTTGCCATCAATGACAAAGGGGGAGATTGTTGGAAGATTGGTTGTTGTAATTGATGTCAACCCTAGTCATGGGTTTTGGACCGCAAGATTGATAAAGGTATTTGGACATGAAGGAAAATGCACATGCATATACAACACCCATGAATGAATATTATACATCATGTTGTTTCTATTAGTATGTGGCACGCCACATGGATCCTCATGGTTGAGGAGAAATGAATTTTTGAAGATGACAAAGTGAATTGAAGAAGGAAGTACATGCAAGCCCTGAAGATAATTAAAGAAAAGAATTACAAAATAAGAAAGAGTAAGGTCGAACCTAATGTTAAAAGGAAGTGACATAAGTGGTATACATAAACATCATTATACATTCATTTTGATACAAGTCAAGTTTCAGAGGAAATAAGAAGAAAAGAAGGCAGGATTTCAAGGGAGGATGAAGTCTTTTGGTGATGTGTTATAAGGTATGTTATTTTCAAGTCATCTTACCATTTTTGCTATAACATTTTTCTAGAACGATTCAAATGGTGAAATCAATCTGGTATTGAGAAGAAATATCAAGGTACCTCTGGTAAAATGTTCAACGCTTGATTCGCTATAATTATGGAGATACACTCTGTGGAAGATAGGGTTTGTGACCAGTCCTGAAGCTAGTCAATAAACACGTCTTCCGGGTAAAACAATCATAACTTCTTCATACAAAATCCAAATGAAGTTGGACTACTTCCATTGGAAAGAGTACGGACTGTAGTTTCTTGTGTGCATGTTTCAGAATCAGATGTTAAATATTGAGTGCAGGGCATGCTGTACAAGTTGGGTCTTATGAATAGACCAGAATTGAATAAAGTATACCATTCTTTCTATAACCTCTTTTTGGGGAAGATTCAAGGAGTGAAAATTGGAGGGGTTTCAGAGAATATATTGAGTAATATTATCTATAGGATCAGAGTACTCCAAGAATTGAAGAATTGCAGAAAGTGAAGAAGTCTCAGGAAGCATTATCAGGTTCTATGTGATGATTGGTTAATGGTGATGATTTAATGTAAAGTTTTATTATCTCTCATATATTCTTGGGTGGAAGGAAGGGGCAAGGATGGAGAGTTCAACCCTCTTTTGATATTGGAGGATTGTATCTTCCTCTTGGAGGTTTATCCCTCCCTTTACATTTGGAAGTTGTAGCTACCTTTGGAAGTCATTACTTCCCTTGAACAAAAGCTATTGAATATTTCTCATATATTGTGCATGGTGTATTGGTGTAACTCTTATACTATTTTTCATTGATCATTGGATATAATTGAATGGTTTAAGTATAAGTTGAAAAAGGTTTTTAAATTGTACTTGATACTGATTCACCCCCCTCTCAGTATCAACAATTGGTATCAGAGCGGGTTACCTTCAGTACAGTTTAACCACTAGAAGGAAGATCCTATGAAGAAATGGAAGACAACATTCCAAATGGGATTCCACCATTTGATGGAAGGAATTTTGAATACTGGAAAAATAGAATGAAAAATTACTTGAAATCTCTTGGGACAGATGTTTGGTTCTCAGTTGCTTCAGGATATAATGCTTTGAAGAAACCAAAGACTGCAACTCATAAGGAAGCAAAAAGGAACAACAAACTGGCAATAGATACCATCCTGGATGGATTGATAGATTCAGTGAAATCCAAGGTGGGATCATGTGCATCAACAAAAGATGTTTGGGACAAGCTACAAGACCTTTATGCAAGGGAAGAAGCAGAAGTAGAAGAAGAAGTTGAATAAGATTACAACATCTCAGATTTCAAAGAAGAAAATAGAGGTCAGTTATTTTGCTTTAATTGTGAAGGAGTAGGACATGTTGAATTTGAATGTCCTCATCCAAGGATTGAAAGAGATGACAATGAAGAAGAAGATAATCATGAAGTAGAAATGATTCAACAAGAAGATGAGAATCTTAAAAAATTGAAGCATGTTGAGATTGAAAATAGCAAGTTCAAAGACACGCGTAGAAAACTAATAAGTGAATTGGGTAGTTATGAAAAGACAATTGTAAGCTTAAAAAAACAATTAGAAGACTTTTAGAAACTAAGAGATGAAACCATTTCCTTGAAAACTCTACTCGAAGAAGCAAGAAGAATAATAGAAGTAAAGAAGGTCCAAATGATAAAGAAAGAATAAGATTGTGAGAAACTTGAACAAGAAGTTGTCTCATTGAGGAAGAGCTTACGAAACTCTCAAGTGCCAAAAGAATTAACACATATTGTATGCATGGGTGAAACTTCATACAAAGAAGATGCAAATACCAACAAGAAGGTTGAAGAAAGAGCTACACAGACAGTTGATGAGAAGTGGACCATGATACCAAAAAGAAGGAATGATTACAAAAGAGATGAATATCCAAGAAGACCTCCTACCTTCAGGAATCAAAGAAGCTTCAATCAGTATTAAGGAAACTATAGAAGAGTATATCATGAACCAACCTAGGGAAAATTGTCAAACGTCTAGGTTTTCACGGTATCTATAGCTCTCGTTGAAGTATCCGAGAGAACATCTGTGTTCAGGTTCACACTCTCACCATCTTCTTTAGCCGTTTTTCGCGACGCCATGATATTACAAGCTCATAATTGTTTTACCTGTTACAGGGAAACGCGTAAACTTCTTAGCTTGCTAAAACATGCTATTCTGTGAGATTTCAAATAGAATTAAAAATTCAATATCTTTATTCACCTTAAGTGTATCAATTTACGAATACCTTTACAAAAAATGCATTTATTTTCCTTAATGAAAAGATCTAGGTGGTGACTTGCAATATTATTTGAAATCATTTCCATAGAGCCATTTTTAATGCCATTAATATTTGGTGGTTCACGATCAAGAGGTGAGATGAATAAAAATTGAATTTACCCGAACTATGATTTAGAAAAACATTAATAGCGAAATAATCATATTTAACCCATTAATTAATCATATCTAACTTTAAGTCTTTTCAGGTTTTCAGACTTCAGGATTCTTGATGATAGGTTGAGGTAGGATTCCCGAAACTCGAAATCATGAAGCATTTAATCATCAGATAATTATATTTAACTTTAATTAACCCTTTTTAGCGTTTAAGATATTTCAAGATTTCGGACTTCATGTATCTAGAGTGTGATGAATGGAAAATACTCGAACTCCAAATGCACGAAGTTACTATAATTGGGGTTTAGATTTTAGGTATTTACTATTTTACGCATCGACAAATTAAACATTTAGAATTTCGACAGGCCACTACCCATAATGATGTGTCAAAGCTTAGGAAGGTACACGTGTATGGTGACTAGGATTTTTTGAACACTTTTTGGGCATCGAGACTTTGAATTCGCGACATGGAGAAACGTTTGAAGTGTGAAACCCCGAAGTACAAAATTCCGAAGTAGTATCTAGTGGCTCATTCCTTTAATAATCAGGCGGATCCAAAACACTCTGGGAAAAAGGAATCGTTTGATCAATGGGGGAGCTTAATCGACGGTGGACCTCATGTGTGCCTTAAGGCTAGAAGAAACTAAACTGATTTATCATTTGTAAACTGACTGCGAGATAGAGAAAAAAGGGTAGGGTAAAGTTTCAGGCTTATAATTTTAAATGTGTTTCAATAGAGTACTTAAAAGGAAGCCACATTATTATCATTATACTTGGTCGATTTTATTTACAAGAGATTTAGAATCACAATATAAATTTTTTTGGGAACAAGACTACTGTTGACGATAAAAATCACAGCGAGGATTTCTCCTGCAAAGTATTGCTTAAGCCTATTATTTAAAATATGCTAATGATATATAATACTAGTAGGTGGGACCCCCTTGTAGAATGGAGGATTAGAGATAGTCTTTCACACCTTTTATGATGCTATTTTGATGATGCTTATAGGGTTCTACATGATTGATGACGATATATTGGTTTTGTTTGCATCATAATGCCAGATGGATAATGCATTTTATGTGTTGATTCCGTTATTCTAAGATCTAAAATTCCATGTTATGAATGGATTATATTTACTGCATTGTCATTGTCTCCATGATTAATTACCTTTTACACCTGCACAAGACACATGTTAGTAACAACAAGAGACAAGAGCTATATGAAAAAATCCAGGGAAGGGAACTATACTATACTATGTGCAAATGAAATTAAAAGAAATTAATGTTAGTACTAACTAGCAATGTTAGTGGCTATACGATTTGTATTGAGTTATATTGGGCGCATTTGATATATGTAATTGTATGGTTTTGGTAATGGTTAATATGGATTGGGGTGGCGTAATTGGAAATCAACGTGTGCAAGTTTTGATGCATGGAATTAATGACATGGATTAATTGTATGGTTTTAGCTGGCTGTCGTGTACTACAAAATTGAATGAATGGAGGATGGAAGCGACGTGCAGTAAATGCACGTCACTTCATACTTTTCCCACTGGATGTCACCCTAGTATGGTTATTTTTCATTTGTTTTTTCTGTGGTTAAGATCCGAGATTCAATCATCGAAGGAACTGCTCGACCAACTCACATTTTTAAGGCCATTGGTTACAGGTATGGTTCTTTTCGCCCATCCATGAATTCACTTTGTGTATGAAATGAACGTTGGCTAAGCAATGTGTTGGTCTGTGTTTTCTTGAGGTTAGAAACTGTGTAAACATGTGCCATTTTCTCTGGAATGACTGTGTGTGTTATTCATCGCAAATGGAAAAATCAATGGTTGAAGTTTCGATTTCATTGGTTGTTCTGTGTGGTGGAAACCGTGATGGATCTATGTTGTCTTTATGGGTTTTTTTAGAGGGTTTCACTCTATTTATCCTTGCTGGCTGTCTCCTCACAGTTATGGTAACCATATTCGGTTGTATTTGGTGCTATGGGGTTGTTGTGTATGTTTCGATCCACCTTTTGGTCGTTGTATATATTTTCACCTGGTCATGGTCTCTTCTTGTGTTATTGACATCAACACAATTGGTTATGGGGTGGCTGTGATGCCAAGAAGTATGCTTTAGGGTTGTTGGTTGTACCCGAGGTCTACATTTCCATCGACATTGTTATATGTTGTTTTAGATCTTGAGAAGAACACGAGGGTTATGCCTCTATGTGTTATTGGTATTGGTTACCCTCCAGTGAGCAATCATTGCTCCTTTTCATCATGGCCTACCCTACCTGGTGTTGAAATGCCACCCTATTTTACAAAGATAAAGGTTATAAGGCTTGTGGTTCCATCATGCTTGTCTTGAAGGTTCTCACCCATTGTTGATATGGTCGATTTCCAGTCTACTTTTGTTTGGTGATCGAGCGAGCTCTTGATTATTTCTTGTGTTCATTGGTTACAGAGCCCAATTTTGTAAACTCAACCAGTCTCACTCTATCGGGTACCTTGTTGACTGTCATAAGTTGGTTAAATAGTATTGACAGTGGCTTTGATTATTGGCTCATCTCTTTTTGATTGGGTTATTGGAGAGTTGTAATTGGAAATGATAATTGGTATATAGGCGCTGCCTCCTTTGTTGCGATAGTTGAATCGATAACTCAAAATTGTTATAAATTAATTGATTGGGAGTAAAGCATAAATGTACAGTCACAAAGATGCCTCTTTTAATTATGTGTTGGTCTGTGTGTTCCTACAACGTGTTATGAATTGGAGTTGGTGGTTGCTGTGTGTTTAATTTGCCCCGATCTGAATTATTGCAATTTGAAGAGTTGATGACTTTGACTGGGCTATCTACTGTGTATGATTTATGGAGACATCGTGCATCATTTTGTTTTATTGCACCATCATAGATGAGCACAGGGTTTTGGTAGTATGGTTTCATTGCAAATTTAATTGTTAATATTGTCAAAGGAATGGAATCGAGCATGTTTTAAAAGAGTATTTTCAACTCAAGAAAGACCCGTGTCTATGTTTAATTTGAGGATTTAGAAACTATGGGTAGTGGTTGATGTTTTTATGCTAACAGAGTTGAAGCAATATCACTGTGTGTTCCTTTGGATTTTGTTTTAAATATAAAAGGGAAGGAAATGAAAGGAAACATAATTCTTTTAACAAGATGTTTGAAAAGCATAGTAATTCTGAGTATGATTATACACTGTATTAATTCAAAAATTTTAAAAATAAATTGGATGTGGGACAGTGAACAATTTTTAACACACAACAATTGTTAATTGGTCACAACAATTGTTTAATTAGTGTTGGAATAATTGTGTTGAATACGAAACTGCTTTTATGGATTACTTAATTGGTTTTTTGAACAATATTCACTCTTTTCGCTACCATTTTTCCACTTTTCGTACATTACAATTCCCCTTGCCTTCCCATATTCACTATCCACTCCCTGTTCTTAAAATTTAATTATAGTTAAGATAAATGTTGTATTATAACAATTTATGAGATCACACATGGATGAATTACAATGACATATTCTTTTGGTTTATGATAAAGTTGATTGTTTGATGTCTGTGAGCAATAATCATGATCTTTTCCCCCTAATTTTAACACTTTTCACTCAATACAATCCCTCACATATCCCAGAACCCTTGTTCACCCCCATGCTCATTGATAAGTATTAAACGATTTGTATGGATTGGATTCAATGAGTCTGATATGTTGCTGAGCCAAATTTTATTTCATATTTAAAAGAGTTGTCATGTATGGCTGTTAAAGAAAATATTTGCTAATCAATTATGCATACATGAATGGTATTTTTCAGTAGAGGTAGCCATGGACAGGGTAACCGAGGAAGAGGAAATTGGAATAGGGGCCCTAGAAGGCCAAGATTCTCTATACACTTTGATGCAGACTCGCAAGAGTTAGGCTAACTATTTCAAGATGGATTTTTTAACTGGATTGGACAAGGAGTGGTCCAACCTAGGCATGAAAGGCCTCCCTTCCAAGACTCACAAGTCCCTGGTATCCTAGTGCTCCCTCATGTCTCACTACAACCTGAAGTCCCTGAAAACAATGGATGGCAAGAGATTGTCCACCCGATAGTCTCCCAACATCGTGGCTGGCCTAACTTGTCTCTACCCACTCCTCCACCTATTAATCAAATTGTCCAAGCTGACCCTATCCACTCACCAGTACAATATTCCCATGCAAGAAAAAGGTTAAAAAACAAGGCCCACCATGCTCCTAACAAAGGAAAAGCCACTGCTGCCCCTTCCTCACCCTCAAATGACTCTCACAAATCCATGTCCTCCTGCATGCATTTGAGAGATGATTTATCTCATGTGATTAGTGAGATTATGCCTAAAGGATCCACATAGCCTAAGGAAAATCCAGAGAGATCAGAAGGTGACAACAACAACAAGGGAAAGATTGCCTCCCAGAGTGGCAAATATGGATTTTAAGTTTTTATTTATTAATTGTTGAGAACAATTGACTTCTGAAATTTTGGATAACACACTATTTTTTGGATATATGGGTAATATATTTTTGGAAATAATTTCAATTATCATTGATATAAATTGTCAAAGTATGAAAGTGATGATGGGAGTCACAAGGAGGGATGTTTTGTTTGATTAACTAGTTGTGTTATGATTGTTAAAAGACTAAAGGGAGTCACAAGGGGTCCCACCTACTAGTTATTAATTATTTAAAACCCTTACTATGATTTTATTACTTTCCCCCCTTAACTAAAGAAGTAGTTCAACTACTTCAACCAATTCTAATTTGCTTAAAGGCAAAAGGAAAAGGAGGAACATGAGGAGAATAGAAGCAGAATCATACTAAGGTTTTCTCTTTGAGTTTTGTTGAGATAATTCAGTTTTAATTCATTCTTTAATTCATTAGAAGACTAATTATTTTTTATGATAGCAAGGTCCTATTGTAGACAACAAGATTCAGGGCTGAATTGCATCATTCAGACACTTTTTTTTCAGAGGTGTTGATCTATCTTTGATAGTCTGTGTGGACTTGTCTGTTTGTGAATTAAATTTTATGACTAACAAAGGCTATTGTGCAGAGTCGAGTGGGAAGCAATCTGTGGCAAGCTGATCCAACTTTTAAAGTTCGGTTTTTTACTTTCTTTCTATAGTCCTTTTGTATGTTTCATCGGGGACGTCTAAGTTTGACTTTGGTCCAAAACTTCCTCAAGAAATTTCGTAAAGAGAACGATTCTTTTGATGAATTGGAATGAAATAAACGATTTCTTTATGTCTCATCTGTTTTGATTATTGAATTGGTGTCTTTAATTCCGTCTCTATATTTATTTCAACATATGTTATGTTCATAAAATTATATAAATAATGAATTTTTTAGCCATCTTTTATTTGTTAAAAAACCAACATAAGTACTTGTAAATAATACTTGTGAATTAGGATATCAATTTTGATGGCTATAAACATAGGGTGATATTCTCATCTATCTTTCTTTATCCGAGCAAGATATGAAAATGTTTGAGTAATATCATTTCATATCTTTTCCTCAACAACTACTTGAGTCAATTGACAAGAATCTAGCACTTAAGGGATATTGAAGATTTTAATTCAAAATTTCAGGCATTGGCCACAAGGGAAGATAAATTAAGTGATGAACATCTATTGGAATCTTACATGGGCTGATTAAAGGAAGACATTAAAAATGAGTTTTTCTTAAAACATCCTAGAAATATTACGGAGGCTATGGAATTTTCTCATTATATTAAAGCCAATAATATGGATACACACAAGTAGACCACTAGAACATATGTCAGAGGCAAATATCTATTCAAGGCTCATAAGACAACCCTAACTCAACCTACTCGTATATCATAGAAGGAAATGAAGGAAAGAAGAGCCAAAAGACTATGCTTTGGTTTTAATAGCAAATGGTCAAAATGACATAAATGCTAATAAACAAAATTCCTCACCTTGGAGAATAATGATGAAGATGAAATGGAGGCATCTACAAAGATATACGAGAAAGAAATGGTGAAATTAAAAGTGCAGGAACAATATATATAAATTATGCACAACGTTGATAGGTGTGAAATATCTATTCATGCATCGATAGGTTTGTCAGCACCTCAAGAACTAGTGAAATTAAAATATTAGGAAAAATATGTATAAATAATGCACAATGTTGATAGGTGTGAAATATCTATTCATGCATCAATAGATTTTTCAACACCTCAAACCCTTAAGATTGCAAGATAAAGTCCTATAAAATCTCGAGAACAATAAATAGTTTGTAAAAATATCCAAATGTTCTTTTGGGAAACAAGTAGAGTATTTGGGTCATATTTTTTCAAGGGAAGGGGTTAAGGTGGACTGTCAAAAGATCCAAACTATTACAAAATGTCCCATTCCTAAGAACATCAAGAGTCTTAGACAATTTTTGGGTCTTACAAGACATTATTGGAAATTTGTTAAGAATTGTGCATGTGTTGCAGGTCCACTCACATCTCTATTGAAGAAAATTAATTTGTATGGAATTAAGAGGCTACCTTCGCATTATCACTCTTAAAATATGCCATGTCTTGTACATAAGTATTGCCAACTGTTGATTTTGATAAACATTGCTAGTTGAATGTGATGCATCAGGGCAAGGAATTGGAAAAGTATTGACGCAAGAAGGGAGACCATTGGCTTTTGAAAGTAAACAATTCAAGGGAAAATACTTGTTGAAATCTACATATGAAAAATAAATGGAAGCAATTTTACATGCAATAAAAATGACAATAGTGCTAGACATAAAATACAATATATAAAGGAAGGGATGAAATATATGGAACATTGGGAATGGAAGAGATATATCGTCTGGTACAAGGGTAACATATTTTATTCCCCAATCAAAGTTGAAGCAACAAATATTAAGGGAGTATCATGACTCTCTAATGGCTAAACATTCATGGTTTCTTAAAACATATCAAATGATCACAAAAGTTTTTTTCTGGGAAGGAATGAAGAAAGATATTCAAAAATTTGTAAGAGAATGTCAGGTTTTCCAAATAAATAAAGGAGAGATAGTAAAAAATTTAGGTTTAATTCAGATTTTACACATACCTAATCAAATATAGGAAGAGATATCAATTTATTTCATTATAGGTTTACTAAAATAAGAATGTAAGGATGCCATTTTTGTGGTCATGGATAGAATAAAAAAATATGCACATTTTTGTGGAATTCAAAGTACATATACAAAAACTCAAGTGGCATAAGTGTTCATGAAGGAAGTTCATAGACTTCATGGAATTCCTAAAGTAATATAAAGTGATAGATATCCAAAATTTATAGGAAAATTTTGGAAAGAATTATGGAAGATGATTGGATCAACACTAGCTACGAGATTAGCATATGATACACAAACATATGGTCAAACATAAATAGTTAATAAATTTTTAGAGGGTTATCTACATATCTATTATTCATACAAGAAATATCAATGGGTGAAGTGGATTTCTCTAGAAGAATGGTGGTATAATACCACCTATCAAACATCTACTAAGATGTCCCCATTTGAAGCCCTTTATGGATATCCATCTCCTAGTATCTCGTACTTTTTGTAGGACCAATACAAAGTATATGTAATATATTCACATATGGAGAATAATAAAGAAACTTTAACAATTCTTGAGGAAAACCTTCAAATAGAACAAAACAAGATGAAGCAAGAAGAAGATCAACATCAAAGTGAAAGACAAATTGATGAGGGTGATTGGGTATTTTTGAGACTACAATCTTATAAGCAAATTACTCTTAAACAAAAGAAGGATAAGAAATTAGCTCAAAATTTTTATGGACCCTACAATATTATTCACAATATTGGGAAAGTGGCATATGAGTTATATTTTCCTTCTTCTCACATTCATAAGTTTTTTCATGTATCTTTCCTAAAAAGGTTTCGGGACAAACTATGCCAGTGCAAACATAACTTCTAGAATTAGATGAAGAAGGGAAGTTTATTCTTTAAATAGAAAAATTCATAGATAGTAATTCTATATATCTTAGAATAGAACCATTATGGATTATGTAATTAAGTTGAAGAATGTGCCTCCAGAAGAAGCTACATGGGAAAATGAACAATTCATGAAGAAACACCTTCAATTACAAGCTTCGAGGGAAAACATTTTTTAAAAGAGAGGGGGTATGTTAAGGGACCTAACACCCTATGTTAAGTACCTAACACTCATTTATTATTATTTTATTAGTTATGCTTAGGTTGAATTAGTGGTAGGTCACATCATTCTCACTTTATCTCCTATTTATAATAAAGGAGATTCATTTGTATATGCATCTTGTCTTGTGCATTGGATATATTGTAAAAGGAAGTTTCCCCCTTGAAGTGGATTATTATTCATTGACTATTTTGGAGTTTGGATCATAATATACATCATGTTATTTGAGGCTCTAAAGTCTAGCATACAATTATGCAAGAGAAATTCATTTACTAATAATGATATGAAAAATGACCAAGGGTCGATGACTTGCATTTATTCTTTCTTCCTAATTCATGGATTGGAGAAAAATAGGGACATATTCATTATCATCCACAAGTTGGTTTAGTTGGTCAATCACTTCAAGCCCTAAAATTTGTTTTATTTGAATTCTTATGGAAGGAATATTTTCTAATTCAATTACGGGAACATGCAACTTAGCTTTACAGGACCACCCTATTACATCCAACTTCAACTCGAAAGGATGGCTTGTTGAAGTATCACATTGAGGCACTTTCACACTTGGTCCTATATGTTGAGTATCTTTCTTATGGAACTTCATCAGAGAATGTTGATCTCCTTGATGAGGGTTTCCTTTTATTCTTTGGTATGTCAAACCTTTAAAAATTTGGTAGGTCAAAAGTTTAATCACTTACCAAACTAACAAAGGAAGAAGGAAGGGATGAAACCCTAAAACATATTCCCTCCAAGTGGTAGACTTACCCCTCAAATTAATTGATCTTGCAAGTTTGTAGAAGTCTTGAACTATCAGAAAAAATCTTTAATGCACCAAGAATAAACCAAGAAAGAGAGATATTGAAGAATTGACACCAAAACCTCCAATAGGTAGTGTTATAGAATATTTTCCACTCCATATGCATAGATGCACTCATTGGACCTAATCCCAAATCCACTTACATTTGCAGATACAAATTCCTCCTGAAACTCTTTAAAAAACACCTTTTGGCAATACATGCACTACTATTGATCTGACAACATGTGTATGAAACTTTATACTCACTTGTTTCCCTTCAAAAACTCACGTATACCTCGAGAATGAACTAAAAAAATATAAATGTGCACAAAATGCACCTTTTTGGTTGGAGTTTACGGGTTTCTTGGGTTGTTAACCTTCTATTCCCCATATATAACTACTCCAACTAACTATTCATGGTATAAATAGATCCATTGGGTGGAAAACAAGGATATAAACCTTATGCTATCAAATTTTTGCTTAAGTTTGCAAGTAACTAGTCCCGTGTTTTCAAGACCATCCCCCATTCCTAGAAACCCTTATTTCCAACACCCTTTCTCTCATTGTCTCATTGAAAGAAAGATACCCCTTCTCTTTCAATCACTCACTTGGAGTAAGGATTATAGAGGTTAAGTTGTCTTCAATGGCCCGAGAGGAGGAATCCAGATGGTGGTTCTAGGCGGTGTCACAACAAGGATTAGGTGAGTCCATTCTTTGTTATCTGATGTTCATTTAATATATGAGAACTCTCTTCTTTCCTACCCTAAAATTGTGTAACTAATGAATTTCATTATGATTATGTGCATATGTTTGGTAGGAAACTAGATTACTCATCCAACTTAGTTTAGGTAGTTATATTTTAGTTATTGTAACTACTTTATTTGTAGTTCTTCTCTTCTTTGTGTGTAGGTCAGCAAAGGCCATACCAGAATGAGGGATTGGAGTGAGGACATGCTGAGCACTCAACACACCCTAAAATAATTTGCGAAATTTATTTCTTTTTGGGTACCACTTTTCATTTTGTTTTTGAACCAAAGTCTGTGTCATGAATGAATGGATTTTTTTTTCTTTTTGAGGCTTATCATCTATCATATTTTGTTTGGTTTAAAACTATTTACATATTCAATTTTTCTAAGTAACATTGCGTGAAAGGCCCAGAATATGCACGATTTAAAACATTTTCAAACGATCACCGATCGACGAATTTGGGTCTATAAGACAGTATTTTAACATCGCCGATATGTTTTTGGCATCGACGCAATTAGAGAGGTAAATCGGGAATGGTAATGACCACCATTGTAGATACATCTTCGACGTCGACAGAATTCAAGAAACGAAACTGCAGAAACATGAACTTTAAACACTTCACCGATTGTCGATCATTAATATGTCGTCGACGTCAGCAGAATAGGGAACGGTAGTCAGGGATGCATGTCTAAAGAAAATCACCGATGTTGAGGAAGTGTTTCTCATGAAGAATCCAAAATCAACCGCCGTGTCTCTCTCTCGCAGAAATAGTCCGTGTTATCAAACTAATTGCCTTGGGTCTTTTATCTCTTAGGTTTAAATTTTTAGCCTTTAGACTTCAAATTTTCTTTATTTTTCTTTGTGTGATTTGCTTAGGTTAGCTTGAACAAATAAAGACTTGGGTTTTGGCTCATTTTAGGCCCTCATATATATTTTAAGCCTAGGTTCATTTTATGGCTTATGGTTTTGACTCACCTCATGACTTGACACCAAGCATAACCTATCCCATGACCTTCATGACTTGACATTTCACTCTTTTCGCTCATACCTTTTATCCTTGCCATGTTGTCCCTATGTCTGATTAAAGGTGGGTCAAATTATTCTTTTTGAAAAAAAGGGTGCTGCCAACTCACTAGGAGTTTCCGTAGCGCACTCCTTGTCCTTTAATCCTTGCAATGAGTCGTCATTATTCACTGAGGTCATGATCTACCTTGTTTTCAACACCATGGTTCGTTAAAATATGGATTCTAAGATTTGGTTTTAATGAGTTTGCTAACGGTTTCAAAGATTTGAATTTTCTCAAACTCGACGCTGCTGAAACCACCAGTTTAGACCAGTTGCAGGCAACACTACAAGATCAAATGCTAAGGATTATTTGGAAGTTGAGCTGGTCATGGTGGTCTCCTAACCTGTTGCAGAACCTCAATTGTCAATTAATCCTCTAGGTATTCCATGAGCTCCCTTCCTTTCATAAGAAAATTCTTGGGATATCTATTACCTGAGTTTTGGTAGCGATCGATGCTGCAAATCACTCTCTCCTTCATCCCTCTACTTATATAATTTACCTCTCACATACTTGTAGTCCCTGTCACCTAGTTTTCAGCTATCAAATACACCAATTCATTCTACTCTTGATTTTTGAGTGCTCGTGCAAACACTTATTCCTTGTGTGCGCACTGTGCTACCGAAAAATGCTACTAAAACCTCGCTACATTTCCCCTGTTTTCCCTACGCTATATTTTGTTTGGATTGGAGTGTTACTTGCCGGTATTTAAATACCCTTGCAACAATTTTTACTTTCACTATATCATCACTCTTCAACTTGAGATCTACAGACAGTAAGGGGAGAGGAATTTTCACTTCCTACCTTTCAAAAACCATCAAACCAATGTTTTGGCAAAACAAGGTGAGTTAGAGGAGAATCTTAAGAGAGAGAAACCACCATTCACTACAATTTTCTCATTAAAGTCTACCTTTATTTGATCCCTTAGCCTTCACTATACCATAACCTTTGATCCCTTGTATTTACCCATGGAGGCACCTTGGAAAAAGAAATCTCACAAGGGAGGAACTGCGGTCAAAACTGAACCCTCATACATGCACCTATTTGATGCAGAGCCAATGGTTAGGGAAGTTTTCCAAAGGGTGGGCTGACTCTCTTTTTTCCAAAACATGAAGAGGGGACATCCTAAAGTGGCAAGGCAATTTTCCTTACATTTTTATGGCCTTAAGACCAAGGTAGGAGACCTTGAGTTTGAGGTGTTTGAAGCCTCTATTGCAACAACAACAAGGATTCCTAATACTGGTGAGAGATTGTTTAAATCCATGAATTTAAATGATACCTTCTCTAAGGACTTCCTCAAATCATATTATTATACATACACCTTATCCAAGGGAGTGCCTAGAAGCCATCTAGTTGAGGATTTTGACAAAATGTTGAAGATCATCAAGAGATACCTTACATGTGAGGGAAGGTTTAATATGTTATACCAGTACCATATAAGGATGTTTCTTCATTTTACTGGTAAATATGAAATGAATATCCTTTTCTACTTGTTGAGGAGCATGGGGAAGATGATTGATAGAGTCCAATCCAAGTCCAAGGCTATGGAAACTAATGTCTTTCACTCTGGATTGATCAAGATGTTGGTCATGGAAGAATTGAAGAAGAGGAACATTCCTTTGGAACAATTCATTGTTTCTGCTCACATGCAGTTGGACATAAACTCTACTCCTCATTCTAATATGTAGAGTCCTTTACCATCTACTAGTGTTGCTCCAACAAGAACAAGCAGGAAAATAAAGAGCGAAGCCCCTACTCAAGACCAAGAGGTCATCAAGGAAATTGAAGAAACAAAGAGGGAGGATTATCATTCTCCACAAAGAGACTTCTGACCTCCTCGTACACTAGAATTGAAAGAGGTCCCTTCATCCACTAAAGCCACAACCAAGAAGGGAAGAAAATTGCATTTCTCTTCACCTTCTCTAGCAACTAGCATAAATATCAAGAATCCTTTCACTAGATCATCAGCTCTCAAGGAGGTTGTTGAAGCACAAGTCCTACCCAAGGTTTCAATTCTAAAGAAAAATAAAGATAAGGGAAAAGGCATTGAGAAGCATATTGAGGTGATAGACAGAGCCCCTGTGCAACAAGAATATGAAAGTGAAGCCATGAAGAAGACGATTGAGGTTATCAACCTCAACACTCCACCTAGAAATCACACTTTCAAGAGATTGATTAGATAGGTAAGGGAATCTAGGAAGGAGGTTGCTCATCTGAAAGAAGAAGGTTTGGAAGATATAAGAAAGATGAAGGATCTTATGGATAATTACAACAACACCCTTGATCTAGAAAAAATTGTAGCTAGAAGATCCTAGCCTCTCCATAAGAAATTAAATAACCTCTACAGGCTAAACATAGGCTTTCAGTCTCAAAATAGAAAAATCAAGGAAAAATTGCAACAATTCAAGGATGAATTGGCCCAGAGGAATTTGAATGTTCTGGTAGAAGCTGCCATTGAAAGAGAGGAACCAGTAATGAAGAAAAGCACACCTGCAGTTAAGAAGACTATCCCTGTAAAGGAAAAACATGCTATTGTGATAGTAGGAATCTCTCCTTCAATAAGGAGGAGTGCTAGGTTGATGAAATAATTAGGGGATATAAGCTCTATTTTTGAGAGTGGTCTCTTTTTGCAAGAGTAAGTGATGAATGATGTATTATTTTTTCCACCTATACATGCATATACAAGGTTCTAACCTATCATCTCAAAGTTTTTTGTGCCTTCCAAAGGATTAGTCTCATCATACATAAAGAACACAGACATTCTGCAGTGCCATGGCACTGTAGAATCATCTATATAAAATGTCCTACCATTTATCTACCTAAAGTGCTACGAAAGATCCTTGCCAGAGTACACAATAGGACTACCATTTCTGAAAAACGCTACAAAATATCCTAAGATGAACGTAACGATGGTGCTACAAATTCCACAGGACTGTGTCACAGTGGCGCTACCAAATCCACATATTTTTTTAATGATGGGCACTACCAATTCTGTAGAACCATTTCAACGATGGCGTTACCAATTTCGCAGAGGTTATTTGAGGTGTGGCACTACTGAATTTGCAGAGGCTAATTCAGAATGAACACTACAGAATTGCACATAGTGATACACAGGATCGATGCTATGAAAACTACAGGCCTGTTTTGCATCGACGCTATGAAATGTGCAGATTATTTTGCAAGGGTGCTACAGAAACTCACTACCCAGTGCACTACTGAATGACGCTACAAACTAGCACCTAGAATCAAGAGGTTCAAATTTATCACTTTTTTGAGTGGCTGATGATGTGGAGAAGAGCGAAGATCATAGGTGGAAACATGATGACAACATACAACCCCTGCAGGACACTTGACATGGAAAGGGATGCGCATCAAGGAAGAGAATGTCATTTAAATCTTGTTGGATTGGTTGCCAACATGTTTCCTTTTTTATAGAAGTTTTTAAAATAGTTGTTAGCATAGGTGTTAGATTGAATAACTGATTTGGATAATCCTATGGGAGGAAGGACAACTTGCACCTCTAGCTATTGCCTTCGATTTTTTGTTATAAATACATATTCCAAATGTTTTAGAGGGTCCAAATGGTTGAGTTGGGCTCCCTTATTGTAATATTTTGTTTAAGAAGACCGGCTCTCTGGTTATGTACTGGACTTGAGAATTTTTGATTAATATGTATGTTTCTCTTATTCCATCTTGTTTCCTCTTATACTAAAGTTTTCATGATTGAATGATTCAAATGAGATTTTTATAGTTGTACTATGATGAATGTTTGATTATAGTACTGCTATGATGTTCTTCAATGTTATTTAAACTTTGAATTCAAGAATATCTTGTGTTTGATTTTTTCCTCCTTAGGCTGCCTGAATACCTAATGTCAATAGAAAACCTCTACACTTCCCTCACCAAAGTCTTCCTTCTATTCACTTTTACGCCCATTCACTGACTGAATTTGATCAAGACCTCAATTTCTTATGCATGCTAGCCTATATTTCTGAGTTAAAACATTATTATCCTGAGTCTTGTCCATTTGACATTTTAAACACTCATTTAAAGTTACACATAATCTGATGGGTACTAGGATTATCCTCTCTGTAATCTAAGGGTGATTCCTAGTGTAACAGTTTGGACGAATTAGCCTTTCCCAGCGTCATCTTTATGTTCCCCATGTCATAGCCATACTTCCAGGTCAACATTTCCACGTCATCACTATATGACAGTTTGGGTTGGTATCAGAGCTTTCACCTTAAGGTATCAATGAACAACATCTAAGAAAAGTGTTGATGTAGATTCACTCATTTACTATCAACAGAGTGATAGGTCACCATATGTCAGGGATTTTCATCAAACCTTCCACATTATACATTGGCAATCATGGCCACTCTTCTCTATGGTACCATTTGAAGACCCTGTTATTATCCCCCGACGCTGATCATGCTAGTTTTGAAAATACGAGAAGGCTTGATAGTATGATGGGACACTTTCAAAAGAAGTAGGATCAAATTTTACGATTTTATAGGCCAATTAATGTTTCACACAACCCACATTACTATCCCACACACCGACCAAACAATATAAGTTTGAATCCACCGATGAACTAGGAAATAACCCACTCCTGCACCGCCAACCTACATTGCATTTAATCCCAAGCATGGTTTGAATTATGTGATGGATTGTGCAGAATGCATTTTACAACCCTAAATTTAAGAATTGATGTGACAAGGTAGTATGCTCTCAGTTTAAATTTAGAAGGACATATTCAAATGCGATATTCGATGCACAAATCGCTTATTCCCCAGAGAAGATGAAGAAGCGAGGGAGAACGTCGAAGAGTTTACAACCTAATCTCGAAATCTGAGTACCAGCAAAACCAGGTTAATACTGTGCAAGGAAGAGGTATGCATAGTCTGTATCATTTCTGCACTTACAATTTCATCAATAGTACTCATAGAGGCTGACTGCTCACTCTGGTTGTTTGCAGGAAAATGCCTCCAAAAAATCCAACAACTAGGCACTCACCAAGAATGCCCAAACTAAAAGAACCAGAGGTTGGAGAAGGGTCCACACCAGGTGTTGCAAAGGAACTTGATTTTTTTCTCAAAGATGAAATCGGTCATTTTCACCTCCACCAAGAAGCAATTTACCCAACCTTCGATGTTCGACGAACCAGAGGAAAGCACAGGGTCTAAAGTGGTGCTCACACATTGGGGAGACATGTACAAAAAAATCAGTTAGGAGGATTACCCTGAGTTCACATGGCACAACAATCCGGATGTCCGAATATTGGATGACGAAGTGTTCCCAAACATCAGGAGGTCAAATCTACACAGGGTAGCTAGTCGGACCCCAGTTTTTCCCTGCATCGAAACCTTGAGGTGGATAATTGACCATGAGGACATGGTGAAGTGCACTATCAACAATGAGGAAGGAAAATGTGTTGTTTTTTTCCTTCCGGTGGAGGTTCAAAAGTATTACAAACTTAGAGACTTGAAGGAAAGGATAAACACATAATTCATGGTCAAGTTTTACGAGTTACATGATACCAAATGATTGCTATCATCATGGTGGAAAGAGGACAAAAAATTCACAAACAAGATTACTGGCTGGTACAACACAGTTAATCTTCGAGAGCCTTACATGTATCTAATGCCATTGATTTTTCGGCTATACGAAGAAAAATATTGCTCCAAATTTTCAGAGGTGTGGATGCCCTTGGCATACACTGTGGCGATATCCGGGAGCAGTTCAAATTGGGGAGCCATTATCCCCATGCAACTAAGTATTAATATTTCACAAGCTCAAAAAACAAAGGAAGAAGAGGTTCTAACCTTCTACATGGCATCCTACTTGCTGGATGTAATTTGCGTGAGGAACGTTTTTGCAGGTATGAATTTGAGTTGGCATATTTTTGAATTTCTTGTACATGTTTATTTCAACATATTATGGGAAAATATACACAATATATCATGTTCCTTGATATCTGATGAGTTCATAGAAAGGGTGTACTTCATCATTTTTATAAAGGAGTTCCCTCGACTTTTAGTGGTGGAAAAAAATATGATAGCTAAGGTAGGCCACTGGTACTTCGAAGAAACTAGCACCTACATCAGAGTGTTCGGAGCTACCGATGCACCCCACCTAATCCCTGATGAGATCTTCTACCAAACTATATTGCAAGGCTATAACACCTCCCTGGTCAAAGATAGGAAGAGATATTTCATTCCCTATGGTTTCCACATAGGATTTTATGTGGTTAGAGACACTACGCAGGCGAAACAAGAATGGTTGAATCAAATAGAGTACCGGTTTCACACAGGCCTCTTTCACAAGCATGATCCAAAGGGTTTAGTTCACCAGCACGTGGTGCAGATATCTGCCTATTGGCTATATGCTCATGATAGTTTTGAAGATGAACTATTCATTGAGGGCACCTAGGATTTGGAGGAAGTACTCAAGAGAAGGGCTAACCTGAATATGACCAACTTAAAAGTGATGACCATGGATGAACAATTGAGACAAAAGAGCAGATAAATCAAGAAGCTCTCAAGGTAAGAGATGAAAACAGAGCACTAGAAGCAATAAAGGCACAAAGGAGGGGAATGTTGTTACTAGAAGAAGCCCTAAGAGCTATACAAAGGTCAGAAGAAAATCCACCACTTAACCCTTTGATATAAATTTTGAGGATTTCTCCAGCTGACACAAGAAATCGCGGAGAAGAGCTAAACAGATCATAGACAAATCCCCTAGAGGAAACCGTTGATCAAGAAAACCCTAGCTCTGTTTTCCCACAAGGAGGATCACCGGTGACTACTACAACTCAACGAGGGACAACAAGAGCATCAGGTGGGACGGGTGTGCCTACTATCCTCATAGACTTAATTACCATATATGACGATGAGGAAATTTTAGAGTTTTTTCTCATAAATTTGGTATCAATCACATAAGAGGCAGAACCAAGGGAAACATCTGCCCCAACTTTCGACGCTTTGATCCCAAATCCCTTGGAAGGAAACCATGAGGCTAAGGGCACTCTGGACACTAAATTTCTTGACCGGTTGGAAATGCAGCCTCAAAAGGATATCTCCAAGAATGACTTGGGTGCTGGTGAACAAGAAGAAGAAACACACCAACCAGAAATTGACATCTCAACGACCGACCCCCCATCTCATGTCGATCCTTTTCCTATCTCCCCAGCTAGGAAAAAGACTCCAATATCCGACAAGGACCAGTAGGAGGCCAAGTCACCAGAGCATACATAAACCTCCCCTGCTAAGGAATTACAAGAACTGGTTACAAAACATTTCTACACGGTAAGAAGCCTAGGAAACACCTTGAACTGGCGATATTAATAGATTCTTGAACCAATAGATGAAATCGTCAATATACAGTAATTTTTATGAATGACTAAGAAAAGGAGGCTCACTCTTGATATCACATTTCTCATCACCAAAAAGGAGACACTACTCAACACAGAAAATGCTAAGATTTCTGAGCTAATTGGGGAAGGGAGGGCCATAACTAATGCCACACTAGATAGAGAAAAAAGGGTTGAAAAGGAATTATCCTCCATGAGGAAAGAGCTGGACCATCTACGCCATCAAGAAGAGTACTACCAAAATTAAACATAGGCAGTAGTACTCCTGAAGAGTGAGTTTCGAAAAACGTATCTGCACTTCACAAGTGAAAGAAATCTCATCAATGCTTCCGTATCCTATTTTCAAGAAGATACCCTCATGAGGATGACAAACTGTAAATATTTGCAGAGATGGTATGAAAATGCGCATCAGGATTTGGAGTGGATAGACTACATCAACGAAGTATAGAAAGACCGAGACACAGAAGAGACTGACATCCGAGTGCTAATGGATAAAAACATCTCCCGGATTAGGAAGGCAACTGAATACTGGGTAATTATGGTCCAAGAACCTCAGTGGAAGATACAAGACATATGGAGAGAGTGCAAGAAAAGTTGGGAGAAAATCAATTGAGATATGAAAAACATTGACCTACTAGAGTTCGGTCCACCATAGGATTTCACTGATTTGCATGACATAGTCAAACGACACACATAAAAAGACTCGGCATGTGAAGCAGAGATTTCACATATTTCAAGCATGAGTCCAGGTCAAGTGAAGAATTTCATGGAACACTCGATCAAAGCTCTCGCAGTCCTACAATGCTTAAGTGTCAAGATAATCAAGTGCAAGAATGAGCAATAGAGATAAAAGAGGTCTTCTCCGCTCTGATGGATGAGCCCAGGTTACCATATGAAAACAAATGCGAATATATCTTCATCAATTGGTCATAGTACGAGAAGAAAAATCCACTCTAGTAGAACCATTAGAGAAGGAGAAGAGAAAAATAGATGAAATCCGCCATGTGTCTTTTTATTAGTTTAATACCACTATAGTAGTTATTTTTAGACTAGTTAATTTTCGTTATAAATAAGGGCATCGACCTTGCACCAAGGGTCAATGGTTTTGGAGAGAAATACCTTTATGAAATTTTTTAATAGAACTATTTATGTGCAAGTTTATTTTAATCAAGAAGTTCTTTTTAGAAATAAGACACTTCTATCATCTAAGGCATGAATGTGTTTAGACCGAGGAGGATTATCTCTGTCTTCGGATTCAATATTTGTTGCTTTGTTGAGTAATAGTTGTTGTACCTATATTTAAAGTTATATTATAATGTTGTAACAATTCTTTTATTCTGATTGGTGACTAGTAATCGATTGTGTTAATGATTGATAATAGAGCATTGGGAATTACTTTTCTTTCACTAGATTCTTGTCACATGTATGTTTCTTTTATGTAACTGTTATATCAGACAATGTTGAATGTCCACTAATTAAAATGGTATTAATGTCAGTTTGAAGTTTTTCAGATATTCTTCATCTACATGATAGGGTACAAAGATTATCCTAAACCCAACCTCCCCCCAAAACACATAGTTAGATTCTCTCTATCATCTAGTTTATAGTTTTATCTTTCTTTTATCATAATGTTAGAAAATAACCAAAAAGATAAATGCCTAAGCTAAGGAAAAGGCTTAACAGAAGAGACTTATCTATCAATCATAATTAAATCCCATCGATAAACCCAGCCAGATCACGAATCTAGAGAACCTTACCACTCATCAAATGATTACGAGTCTAACTAGGCCTCTTAGTGGGTTTGGTTCCTTCTGTTGAGTTAAAGGGATCTCAGAACCCTCAACAAGACCTTCGAGTGTGATCTACTCCAAACTTTGTTTGTTTGATTAAGTGGGTTTTGACCATTTTTCATAACTATTTTTGGTTTGAAATAATTCTTTGGATTGTTGCATTCTATTGTGACCTTAACCTTGGTCATGGGGGTGAAAATTCTATAATAGGTAGATTTTGAACAAATTTTTATTCTAAAAAATAAGTATGCAAAACAACAACAATTTGGAATGAGGAGAGCCTTTATTTATATATGAGGCTTCTACATCCTTCTCATTCTGTATTATTTTCTATATCATAAAACTTATCTTAGGAGAATTACAAAAAGTGACTTGTCGTCCACAAAGTAAAGGAGACTAAGTCAATATACAAGAAAAATGTGCCACATGTACAATAAACCCTCCAAGAGAGGAGGCTATCCAACAAAAGAGATGTCGAGTAGGGTGAATAAGACTCAACATTCCTCCAATATGAAAGAAAATGTCCTCAAATCATGGTAAGGTGCTTCTCTAAGGAAGAAAAGTCTCAACATATGCCAACATCTAGCCTCAAATGAAGGGATGGTCACACATGTGGGTGAAATAAGGTCCAAAAGAGAGGACATGTCCTCTAATCATGCTCCAACATATACATATTGAGGTCTCCAAAAATAATGGAATGACCCTCTTCAAGTCAAAATATCCCCACATGTGCCAAAATGGCTAGTAGAGAAGTCCTCCATAGGGGTTGACCCTCATGTTAGGTAAATAATAGCTCCAAAAGTGACGAAAGAAGAGATATTCCAAGGATATTCAACATGGCATCTCAAGAGGAGACTCGTGCATGTGAAAATATCCCCAAAGTTCCTCGAATGATGTGAATAATGCCTTGGGAAGCATGTACTACCTCGATATTTGTGAAACTACCTCGAGAAACATGAAACTGCATGAGAAACTATAGAATCCAAGAGTCCATGGCCAAATTGTGACAAATACGTAACACAAGATCCATTCTTGGGCATAATATAAGTGTGCTCCAATAGGTATGACAACCTTTACAACATGAACAACACTTTTACATAGATAAAAATGGTCTAGAGTTACTCTAAGTCATGTATCCTAGTAGATCCATCCCAACACCCTTGCGTACCTACCCATGCCATAAATGAAAAACATGGTGCCAAATTAATGCCACCAAGGGGTAGTCATCTGAGTTATAAGAGCAAGGAATATATTGAAATCTGGACTAAGAGAATGTATCATGGCTAACCATGAAGGGTCTAGAGATACCACATATTCAATACAATGCTTTTACATAGATCATATAACCATGGTCCAATACAAAACATGATTTCAAAATGGTCATACTTTTGGTTGACACATGATACAATGATACAAATAATCATGGTGACACAACTGATCATGGTACTTTGAGCTCGAATATCATCAATATAGGCACACAATCTTCTCATATGATGGATCACATCTGGTGAAAAAAGACAAGGTGCATTGAAGTGGATTTGAGGTGTAACACATCTCAATTTTTTTTTACTTGACCTTGCAATGTTCAAAACACGTTCTTGTGCTAGATTGCTATTATTAGATTTTTTTTGGATTCATTTAGGTTTGATTTTTTTTTTTTATGGATTATAAAACAAGATCAATTTCTTGTTTAATAGTCAATGAAAGTGTTGAATTTTTTTTCATCCATTGGAACTTGTATTATAGGTTTTTGGTATTTCTTAGAGACATCTCAACTTGTTCAACCACTGTTTCTATAATAAAACTCTCCAACTATCTTCTTTCTCTATTAATTTTAAGATCTAGTGGATTTTCTCCCATAATTTGCAATTCACTAATTTCTTATGCCAACCTTAACTCTATTGCTTATATATCTTTCTAAACCTCAATCTCAAAGTTTTCTCTACACAGTATTCACAACCTTGTAGGGTTCGTATCCTTTTAATGTTCTCAACTTCATATGTCAAAACCTTTTGTACTTGACTTCACAGGGTTCAAATCTTGTTCTTGTGCTAGATTTCTCCACCTTGGTATGTTTCTCAATATTTGAAACCAATACGCTACGTGATGATCCCAATACTTAAAATAGCCTAATAAACCAACACACACCCAATTTACAGAAACTATGAGCATGGAGCAAAACTCCTAAACTAATAATAGAGATGGGTCACAAAAAAAATCCTTATCCATTAGGATAACCTCATCCAAGTAACCCAAGTACATCCATATATCCAAATCATAAGTCCACGTGTAAAATAATGATTATATTGACCCACATGTATACATATTTTCACTCATTTCACAAGTGGGATATTTATTAGGTTGGCCCCTATTATATACACATTTTCCCCACATATACCTACCTTAAGTTCAAAATATTGTAACCCTTTTCAAAAAGTTTTATATTCAAATATTTGTAGTTAATGGTTTTACATGCGATGAACCAAGAAATAGGATTTCGTTATGTTCTTGCTCTCTTGTTTCCACTCATGATTATCCATCCATCCAATCCTTGATTGCTTCCTTTCATTTTATTCCATACATTATTCTAGCTTCTCCATTTTGTTGTCATTGTTGGTATTTGATAAGGCATTGTTGCATAATGGTTCTTTGATACTCTATTACGATGAATGTCATTGATTATACCATCCTCTTTTTTGGTAATGATGATGTCGATCTTCTTGTCTTTCTAGCCAAATTTCTTGGTAATGAAGGTGTCCCTATGGTTCCACCTTTGATGTTTTTCCTTCATTCTTCACACTTGTATCACCACCTTTCGTTTATGGATAATGATATGCTTTATTCTCTTTTCTTGTTCTTTTATTACTCTTGGCTTTGACATAATACCATCATATTTGACATGTGCATCCTCAAGTTGGAGCTCAACTTCTTCAACTATTTTCTGATGACCTTCTTGAATATTCTCTTCCTTATGTTTTTGAAGTTGCAACATGATTTTATCTATCATATTCTTGTGTCCTTCAATTTTGGATTTGCATTTTTTCTTTTTCCTCATTAGTATATAGGGTTTCTTCAACATTCTTGCAAAATTACTCTTTCGAGGTTTTGGTAGTTCTTCATCTATAATCTTCATTTTTACCTGATTTTGATAATGCTTATTTTCTTCCTTCAATATCTTAACCTATTTAAGTATTGTTTGATTATGATTTCATAATCTACTAATTTATTTCATAGAGAAATTTTGAGGTCTAAAATGGGCCTCATAAGGAAAATAATAAAATAATAGTTAATGTAATAAGATAAGAGTTATGGATTTTTAAAGGGAAATAAATAAAACTATTTTTTAATCATATTTTCGACTTATCCTGTTATAGGTTTACTCAAATTTCAAGTGTATACACTCATTGGACGTGGAACTAAATTAATCATCCAATGAGCACCCAATCTACATATGTTTGATATATCCATAATGAGAAAACTGGAAATACATGAAAACAACACATTTCTTTCATGTATTTCCAAATTTTTCACTGTGGGTGTATCAAAAGTATGTAGAGTGGGTACTCATTAGATGCAGAATTTAGTTCTACACCTAAAACATGTCTACACTTGAAAATTGAGTAGACCTATAACACGATAAATAAAAAATATGATTAAAAATTAGTATTTTTTGTTTCCCTCTAAAACTATTTGCCCTTATGGTTGACACCATCATCTTGAATACTATTGATTCTTTTAAAGTTGATGTTGATAGAACTTTTTGTTTTGTTTTGTTTTGAGGCCCATTTTTTACATCAAAATTTATATAATGATCATTCTTTTTCAATTCTTCCTTTGGGTCACCTTTATCCTTCTTGCGTTTGGTCATATTTAGTTTCTTTAAGTTCTTAACCTCCTTAATGAGAATTTCATCAAGGGATTGCATCTTTGACAACTCATCACCTTTTTCATTAATGCTTCTTTTAATTCCTTCAATTCATCCTTGATTTCCTATGTATCCTTTGATTTTGTCTTTATTATCCATATATTTGAGAATATGTTTTTGAACCCTTCCAAAATATGTCTATTTGAGTGTTTTTATCAAGGATCTTACACCAATAAAGGGCATCGCTAAAAAAATGGGCACATTTACAATATCCATTTCTCCATTTATCCCTTATAATACACAACCAACATTGATCCATATTTATCAGTGGAATGAAATGAAACACAGATTTATAATATTAAGACAGAGATACAATGAATAATAACAGATATACAATAAAACTTGACTTCTATTAAATAAGAAATATGATGAAACTTAAAAATGCAGATTGAAACAAGCTTGCTAGAATGGTGGAACCTTATCTTTGAGAAGAAATGTGACGGCTACGCTCATTCACCAAAAGTGAGTATAATGAGGCTATGCAAACCTTTTTTACAATGAAAATGAATGCTAAAACCATAGACATCCAAAAACCTAACCCTAGGAGATGAAGTGCCAAAACTTATGTGGGCCTCATTGGGGTAAGTTGGTACATCAACTTCCCGGGGTCATAAATTTTTCATATGATCTCCATTTTAGGAGCATGATATCCCGTTGGAAAGGGATATCCTAGGACTACACATTATTCCATAAAATTATGAATTAGCCTATAGTTTCACTGTGGTGAGCCCTAAAAACGTTGTTTAGGACCTCAAAACGACCCCAGAAGTTCAGGACACGAAAACTAGGAAAAAATGCCAAACTAAGAAACTGCCAAGATGAGCTAGTTGGGATAGGTGGGTGGCCACATATATCGACTTAGATCATTACTCTCCCCTTAGGGAGAAATGGTATCCATTGTGTTGAGTTCCCCCATCATATGAGGAAATGTTTGCTAAATTTGGCCATAGGTGAGCCACCTTCCTTGGTGCAGGAGATGCCCTGCTTTGCCAACCCAATAAAGATGGATCCTTTACTGGTGAGTGCCCTTGAACTGTGTGTCCATGGTATTATTAGTA
Organism: Picea engelmannii; assembly: GCA_009831015.1. Lineage (NCBI taxonomy): Eukaryota > Viridiplantae > Streptophyta > Pinopsida > Pinales > Pinaceae > Picea > Picea engelmannii. The sequence goes on from ML785057.1 coordinate 217,352, forward strand.
GATTCCTATTCCTTGCAGTCAGGTTTGAGATCTATTGGTTTCAATTGTTCTGCTATCTTTGAGGTGTCCAATAATGGTAAAAAATATGATCGAAGGAGGTCCACATTAAATACTAGATTCACAACAAGGAAAGGGGGAATGTTGAGATCAAAAGAATGATCACCCACAACCTTGGTGATGGTGTAAGGTCCACAAAATATTTGACGAAGATTCTAATGGGGCCCCATAATGTGTTCCTTCTGTAAGTGCAACCAAAATTTATCTCCCACCTGAAACTTGTGTGGCACCCGATGTTGATCATGGCACTGCTTGTAATTTTCATTAGACTTATGTAAAATATCCCAAACCTATTGGAGGATGTGCTGGATCCGCTCAATGAACCTATTAGCTTTGTCGGCTTCATTTTGAGCATGGGACAAGTCTGTCTTGGTGGCCGCAAGGGGTAGTTCAATATCCCTGGGACCCAATGGTTGAAATCCCAACCCCACCTGAAAGGGGTTGTGGTTGGTTGAGCTATATAGTGGTATTTTGTAGTTGTGTTGAACATAGCGAAGAATCTCATACCATGTGCGAGGATTCTTGGAATTGTACATGTGCAGGATATGCATGATCATCCGGTTGATGACCTCAGTTTGACCATCTATCTGGGGGTGGAAGGCAATGGATTTGGTGAGCTTGGTGTCCAGCAGTGACTAAAGGCTCAACCATAATGTGCTGAGGAATTAACTATCTAGATATGAGATGATGGTTTGTGGTATCCAACAATGTACCCATGGTCATTTGAAGAATATATTGGCAATGGCCTCTGCTGTAGTGCTCTTCTTACAGGCGACCAAAATCACCATTTTGGAAAAATGATCCACCACCACAAAACACAGTCATTTCCCCACTTGGTGGACGAAAGGCCCGACATGTAGTCCATCGAGATGGATTCCCAGGGCCTTTCAAGTGTAGGTAGATGGGTGTACATGCCTTGTTTCTTAATGTCCAGTTTGGAAATGGAACAGGTAGTGAAAAACCTGATATACTTGCTAACATCATGTTGAAGTTTCAACCAATAGAAATGTTGTTGCAACACTACCACTATCTTTTTGACTCCAAAGTGTTCTGCCACCTAACTGTAGTGGGATTCCCAAACCAACTTCAATCATTCTCTTTATGGAACACAAAGATGACCCATATATCACAACATCCCATCCTGAATATGGAAATCAATGACAACTGTGTTTTCACCCAACATCTGGTAGGTTGCGGAGAAGTCAGGATCTCTCTCATAGAGTTTGGGCCACCCAGAGGTCTCATGGCCACATGATTTTAACACAGTGGTGAGCGCTGCAAATAGAGGGTAGCTGAGGAAATCAACGACATGATTGGTTCTTCCTCTCTTATACTTGATGTTGATATTGTTGGTCCTGAGATTGAACTTAAGGCTCAAAGGATAATGTCAGGCATCATGAAAATTTAAGAGAGTGTGTTTTTAAGGTGCTTTTTTTACATACTTATTTAAATTGTATTGAGCCAGGTGAGTTTCCATGATCTTCTATGGATCGTGCCTCTTAAAATCAATATCAACTAACTTGATGTATTCTAGAGCTGTAGCCTCTACTTTCAAATGGCCAAAATCTAACAGTGAAAACATACCAACCTGTAGAGGGAAGGTTGGCCATACCTTTTTCTGGGCTGCTTTCAATTCTTTGCTGATGCCCCCTATCACGGTTTGATACGTCACTTCTCGGCATACTAGCCGATCTGGTAAAAACTTTGGGAGATTATGGGGGGGGACTGAGCACCCAAAAACCCTGATGTAGGAAAAGTTTTCCTCGATATTCCAGTCCGCTATTTTTCCTAGGTTGGCCATGATTCTGTCTAAAATTATGGGAGGTGGGAGATCGTATAGGGTGAAATGAATTGGCACCACTACATAATGACAAATTTCATAAAATAAATCTCTGGCTTTGTCCTCCCACAGTTTAGAGTGATAGAAATGGATAGGCTCGACGCTGGTTGGGGTACATATCTATCTCATCAGAGGGAAATGAGTCATAAAACAAATGGCATCCATGATGTAAGATGAAATATAGAAAGGGGTAGGTTTCCCTTTGGAATTTGTTGACTGGTACCCTGTGATTTCCTTAGCTAGGTTGTCTGATAACATATTGGCCCAGTCGAAAGAGAAGCCCTCAACCACTTCATGCATAATTGGTACCCATGCCAATGGGAAATGAGAGGAGTCCTTTTTCCTGAATATCCTACATAGAATCATAGACACATAAATCATATGGGCCTCTAATGATGCTGTGGCATATATGCTGTGAGTGTCGGCTCTGAATTTCTCAGGGTGCCCCCACCAGTCTTTGATTAAATCAGGGTAGTTTTAAGATATATTTAAAAAACAGGGATAATTTATACATTGTAGCTATATTTAGGTAGTTTTATGAATGTAGCATTGTAGCTATATTTAAAAACGAGGGATAATTTATACATTACTTGTATATGCTCCGGTTAAAAATACCCAACAACAACCTTCTATGAATTGCAGATGCTCCTGGTTGAAATGTCAATGTTCTCCAAGGCCCAACCTATCATGTCGTTATACGACATGAGCCTCGATCGCACAGATATTTTGTGGATATCGGACTGAGCTATATCCCTAAGCTTAGTCGCACGAGTTTCGATTACTTTGTCACCTAAATACTCTTGGAAATTTATCAGCTCGTGCTGTAAAATATCAAACACATGTGTCCATGATTTTACAGTATCAATGACTCTCGGTGAGGTGTCAGACAAAACATCTGTGTTTGGGTTTGTGCTTTCACCAGTTGCTTTAGCCATTTTTTGTGGCACCATGATATTAGTGAAATAAGAATTGTGTTACCTGTTACAGGGGAATGCGTGAGCTTCTCAGTCCGCTAAAACTTGCTCTTCTGCGAGAATGAAAATATAAATCAAAATCCAATATTCTTATTCACCTTAAGCGTATTGATTTGCGAATACCTTCACTGACGATAAATTCATTTACCTTAGTGATAAAATATTAGGCGATGATCTGTAATTTATATTGAAATCATTGTCATTGATTCGTAATTAATGCCATTAATATCGATGGTTCGCGATCGGGGACTTGGATGAAACAAGTTTGAAATTTCCCGAATCGTGATTAAACAAAAGATTAATTACATGATAATCTAGTTTAAAACATAATTAATCGTGTTGAAATTTAAGTGTTTTCCAGTATTCAGACTTCAGAATTTTTAATAGTAGCTTGAGATAGAATTCCCAAAGCATGAAACTGTGAAAGATTTAATTACAAGATAATCATTTTTTAGCTTTAATTAACCCTGTTTAAGTTCAAAATGTTTCAGAGGTTCAGACTTCGGATAATTCAAGATGTGATGGATGATAAACGTCCGAACTTCCAAAAAGCGATGTTATTAACTATCTTTTAGCTGAGATTAACTTAACTGATTAAGATTTAATACTTCGGCAATTTGCCGCTTCGTGGATTTGCAATTTAGCTTGTCACTATAATTCCGAAGGGCAATTACCCATAGGGACGTATCGAGGGTGACGTCATTTAGATGACATGTTAATACCGGGGGGGTGCCATGTGTTACTTAGATTTGAACGAATCGTCAAAAGAAAATGGCGAAAATGGATGTTATGTGTCAATTTAAGGAAGACTCAAAAAGGTACACGTGTACTAAGACTAGGATCCTTATGACACTTTTCAGGTATCGGGACTTTTAAAGTTAAGACCTGGAAAAATGCCCGAAGCACGAAGCTGTAAAGCGACCTTTAGTGATTTGGTTACTTTAATAATTAGGCAGCTCCACAACCCCGAAGAGCTTGAGATCGTTCGATCAATATGAAGAAATTCATCAATGACGATCATTATACACGACTTAAGACTAGAAGTAAATTTAATTTAAACATTTGAAAAACGACTTCTGAGTTATTTCGAAAGGATGAAGATCGAGAAATTAAATCTCAAGGCTTAGGATTTATATGTGTTCCAACATAGGCTCCATCTGGGGATCACGTCTCCCTACGAGACATGGAAGAACAGTAGACCAAGTGCCTTTATTGGGTAAATGGAGTCATCATTGGATTTATGGGAAAACACCTCTTGAAAAGTCATACAGAGAGAAATTAGACTTCAGTCGCGTCTTAGAAAAATTTCAAAACACAATCAGTTACCCATCTTAAGATAAGCTATTAATAAGTCTCCTTTTTTCTGAAACTGAGTTTAGATTTTATTAAGATAATCAAAACAACTTTAACTGAACTATCAGAATTTGGTTGATTTTGTTCGCGTCAAGGCAAAGTAATTTTAATGATTTATTTAGGGAATCCCTGGTCGGTATAGAATGAAAATATTATCGGAAAGAGAACTAGCTACCAAAGTATGTTTATACATGTGCGACAACCTTACATATATCATAGATATTGCTTCACTACCAGCGACCCTGTTCAGTACCCCGATGAAGTTATCTACATCTCCCATTGAATTTCTTTTCACCACTTCAAATAGCTTTTTTGCATTTAATTTGAGATGAGGGCAATAATTTTATGAATTTCCTTTCATCATCTCTTTTGGATGAAATGGGGGCAATCGATTTTACAAATTACCTTTCACCATTTGTCTTGGACTAGATGGGGGCAAACATTTTATGAATTTACTTTCACCATCTTTCTTATATATTATATTTTGAAGTGGGGGAAATAAATTTGTATGTATCATACATGGATGATATCTTCTTAAGATTCAATAATGAAGGTTTGTCAACCATTTTTTATTGTACTTCTATCCACCTCTCTCCCGATCTTCAATACATCTTTACCTATAGGGAAGATCTTATGGGGAATTTTTATTTTCCAGGGACTTTCCTTGAGTGAATTAATCAGTTAAAACCTATTAGAAGAGCTAAAGTTACCAGGATTAGCCTAGACATACTTTCTTTTAGTTAGAACAAGAGAAACATAAATATTTTCACCTAATTTTGTTTTAAAGATATGTTTTTAAGTTTTTAGAGGTAAGGCGGAAATCTTTCTTTCTGTGAAGATTTAAAATTAGGTAGTAAAAATTAGGATAGAGTGAAAGATTTTAGGTATGCAAAATGAAAACAGAACGAGGAGTTAGAGGATTTGAAAAGGAATCTCATTTCCACATAAGTTCACTTCTTGATTATCGAACTTCTCTTTTATCCTTATTTTCTTTTCTTTTTATTTCATTTTTGTCCTATTTTCATTCTATTTAGAAATCTAGAAATTTATATTTTCTGATCTTTGTCCAGGTGATTATATTTGTGAGAGTAGAACCTTGTTTATATCCGATAGGACTTCTTTCAATTTTTTTTAGCTTAAACAATAAGTACAAAAGTTCACACCTCAGATCTTATTTACATTTTCAATCAAACTAACTGTTAATTTATCACTTGTTTTGAGAGAAATATTTGTTTTGAAAACTAAACGTTGGATTTACTATTTCCTTATTTCTCATCTGGAAATAAGTATTTTGCAAGAACATAAAGAGAAATAATCAGAGAATTCCGCAGAATAGGAATGATATGTAGTACAAATATTTTATCTTTTCGGAATATTAAATAAAACTGGGTTTATAAAAAATGAAAAAGTAAAATTCAGGTAATCTACGAAGGAAAATATTATTGCGAAAGTAAAAAAAATCCAAACCGGTATATAAAATGGTACCACGAAACATGTTTATTGCATAAAGTGTTTCAGATAGCGCCCATTGATAGGGGCGCCAAAAGTTTTCCTGTCGAGATTCTTCAGTAGGAATGAATTCTTCCCCTCTATAGATGTAATCTTGAATGGTTCGAACCAGAGCTGATCAAACTTACCGTGTTTTCCCGCATCTTCTTTTAGGGCATCCCATTTTCAGACTAGATCACTGGGAAGGAACTCCTTGTCCTTTTTTTTTTAGTGAAAAAGACTTTCATATTATCTTGATATTTTTGAAGTTTGTCATCGACTTCGGCCCTGTTTTGTTGGACTTCAATTATTTGGTTTATCCTCCTCGTTATGTCATTCAACTCTTCATTTGCATCTTGCCATAGTTTCATTACTGGAAGAGCTAGATTAATAGGGAGGACAATGTTAGTTCCATAAACCATTTGGAAAGGAGACATACCTATTGATTTCTTAGTGCCGATCTAGTTTTCCCATAAGGAGTACTTTAGGTGGACATGCCAAGCCTTCTTATTCTCTGTTAATACTTTCTTGATTATATTCATCAAACTTTTGTTGGACGATTCAACCAACCCATTTCCCTAAGGATAATAGGCTATAGAATGCCCCAGTACAATGTTGTATTTTTGACAAAAACTTATCATTGCCATAGACTTGAATTCTTGAGCATTATCTATAACTATTTTTCGGGGGAAGCCAAATCTGGATAGGATGTTCTCCTCCAAAATTTTTATCACTACCGAATCTATGGCATTCCAAGTTGGAATCACTTCCACCCATTTCATGAAATAATCAATAGCAGTTAAAATCCATTTATGTTGGGCGCTTGAATGTGGGTGTATTTCTACGATGAAGTCTAGGCCCCATTGTTGAAAAGGAGACTCTGTCTTCACTGGGACCAAAGGTAGTGCATGGAGCTTTTTCTTGCCAGAGAATAGTTGACAAGGGTTGCAAGATATGACCTTATCATTTACGTCAGTAAATAAGTTTTTCCAATAATACCCATCTCTTAGGATCTTGTAGGTTGTGGCCCTCCAGGCGTGATGTCCTCCACACACTCCTTTGTGAAATTCATTTATGACATCCTTTGTTTCAGGTTCCGTTAGACAACGTAGTAAGAAACCTAGAGGATCTTTCCAGTACAATTGACCTTTGATAATATAGTATTTTACGACGTGTAGTTTCAACGTCCTTGCTTTTTATGGAGTCATATCGCTCAGGAACATAGAGTGAGGATATATGAAATGATATTTCGATACCAATTTGAGGAAGAAAATTTCTCTTCGATCTAAACTGTAGGGGTTTGATCATCAAGTTCCTATATGTCCGGAGTATATCCATGTGATTCCAGGTGGTTTATCTCGAGTGCTCTGAAGTTTTATTCAGCTAGTAATTTAGCCAGACCCTGACCTTTGACTAGCTTGGTCGTTTTTACTTCTATATCGAACTCCTGAATTTTTGCTAACCACCGGCCTCTCCTACCATCACTGTTCGGTTTTACCAATATATCTTTGACAAAACTTGTTGGCATGTAAGCGATTATTTTAGAATGCAGTACATATGTTTTGAAAGCTTTGAGAGCTTTCACCATCGTGTAAGCTTATTTTTCCAGTATCTCATATCTTAACTCGACATCTCTGAGGCTTTTATTGAAAAAGACTATCGGCTGTTCAAAACCTTCTTTATTCTTTTGGAGGAGAACAACTACGATAACATGTTCTGTTGCGAAAGAAAAGATTATGAATTCTTTAGTATAGTCAAGACTAGCTAATACTGTAGCTTCGCTTATAGCTTTCTTCACTCGCTCGAATGACGCTTTGGATTTGGTAGTCCATTTGATTTCACTATCTTTCTTCAGCATATCTGTGATTCATTTGACAATTTCAACAAAGTTAGGAATAAACCTTCTCAAAAAATTTATTTTTTCTAAAAAAGATTGGATTTCCTTTTTATTTCTAGGAATGTTTATTGTGTCAATAGCCTCGATTCACTTGGGGTCAACCTTGATTCCATCTTTCGAAATGATATGACTCAGAAGCTTACATTCTTGCATAGAAAAATGAGATTTTTTAGGGTTTAGACCAATTTTTTTGCATTTCTCAAAGGTTTGTTTGAGATGGACTAGATGTTCTGCATCAGAATTCAAGAAGAATGTTATATCATATAAGTAAATAACAAAAAAATTATCCCTCTCACTGATGAAATATATATCCATTTCTCTTTGAAAAGTGGCTCTTGCATTCATTAAACCAAACAACATTTTATCATACATAAAAGTTCCCCACAGAGTAGTGAATGCAGTTTTTTCTTTATCATCTTCGCAGAAAACAATTTGGTTATAACCTGAGAAACCATCGATCATTGACATTCTGTTAGCTCCTACTAATTTTTCCAGGACATGATCCATTTTTGGCAATGGATAATTATCTTTCAGGGATGACCGATTTAAATTTCTGAAATCCACGCAAAGCCTAATTTCTCCACTTTTCTTCCCGACTGGTACCAAATTTTCTACCCATTCAGAATATCTAAGTGGAACAATAATCTTTGCGTCAAGAAGCTTCTCTACCTCTCTTTATATTACAGGTAAGAGGATAGGTTTGATCTATCTCAGCCTTTGACTAAAGGGTTTGATACCATGATTCAAAGGAATTTTATGTTCAATCACAAAGATGTCATAAGTTTTTAAATCGTCATAGGACCAGACAAAGACATCTTTTTACTGTTTAAAAAATTCAACATACTTACTCTTCACCTGAGCTGGAATGTATTTAGATAACTTGACTATCTTAGGTTCTTCTTTAGCTCCTATGTCACAGTCTTCAACCTCCTCGGGTTGAGGGTGCAGTGTACATTTCAAGGGTATGCCATCTTTGACGAACAATCTCTCTAAGGGTATCAGACCTATGGGGATCTGATTGTTCTTTAGTACAAGAATTCAGTGATTCACGATATTATCTTGGAACTTTTCAGGCTCTTCACCTTCTTTCATGATCCAGATAGGATCATTTTGGTTTTCTTGATCTACATGGGTCTCAGAGATTTCATCAACCATTTCTTGAAACTATTTAATATGCTCGTCATCTTCAAAGACCTTCCAGTGTTGCACATTATTTAGGATTGAAGGTCTATGCCTCATTTCTATATGATACTTTAGTTTTAAGACAATAGGCGGTACAAACGTCGTAGCCACTCTGGCCAAGGAGTCTGCCTGTTGATTTTCCATTCTGGGAATGTGATGAATGTTAAATGATGAGAAGAAATTTTCAATCAGATCCCAGGCGCAATTTCTATATGACCTTAACCTTGGATGTTTGGCTTGATATTGCTGCTTTATTTATTTTACAATAAGTTCAACATCACCATAAACTATTAGATTTTCAATTTTTAGTTTCCTAGCAGCCTCTAATCCTAAAACCAGAGCCTCGTACTCACATAAATTATTTGTATAATCGATTTCCCACTGTAATCTATATGAAAAGGGAATTACATAGTCATCTCCGGGTGCAAAAAATAACACTCTAGCTCCTACCCCTTCACAGGACGAAGCGCCATCAAAAAACATTTTCCATATTCCCTCCCTACTATTTACACATTTATGTGGTTTTTCCATTTTTTTGTTTTCTTCTTCTATACAATTTTCAAAATCATCATCTAATGATAATATGCAATTTCCTAGATCCTGATCTGCAACATAGACTGGATAATTATTTGGTTTTTGGGGGTCACGTATAGTGTATGCTAATCTAGTCTCTCTATACAGTGAAGTAAATTGTCCATAAAAAATCAGGATTGTGGCATACGTCATGTCCAGTTGAAGCGATCCTCCTAGTTTTGTGCCCCAAGATATGGATAGAAGCATACCATACTTAGCAGGGACATCAACAACAACTACATCCATGATAATAATCTTTACAGGAATCTGTGCAAGATTCACTACCAAATCCTTGATCATGCCGAGACATTTAACTTTTCTTGAATCAAAACAATATAAGTCCTGATAAGGTATAGTGATTTCAAGGCCCAACTTTTCCATGATAACTTTAGGCATTAAGTTGTAATAGGCCCCAAAATCTAACATGCAATTATGAAGTAAGTGATCATGCACAGTTAAGGTAATATAAAAAGGAGCTATAGAATCCTTAGCATTTTCAATGTGTGGACTAAACATAATCGTAGGTTTTTCATCTTGTAAATTTATCACGTCTGCATGACATTCCACATCAGAAAAATTAATCATTTTAGCAATTTGTTTTTTATAAATGGGAATCCTGGCAAGCTCAACCAGGGGCATGGGGATTTTGATTTTATTGATTTATTTTTTCTAAACTAAAACCTCTAGTTGTTTTTTCTCTTTCCCTGGTTACAGTTTGTGCTTCTATATTCTCTGTTTTCTTGGTTTGCGTAGTTCGGGTTTCAACTATTTTGGTTTGGGCAGATTGTTTTTCAACTAGTGGTTTAGTAACAAACGCCTCATTTTCTTTGTTTCTTGATAAAATATTTTTTGGTGGACCGTTTGTAGTATTCATTTCTCTAGGCCTCAAATTATACTTATGTTGAAGCTCGACCATTATTGAGTAGGAGATTCCTTGATATGCAGACTCTCCCAGATTATTTATGCTTTCCTTATTACTAAACATGGGCTCTTGGTCTAGAGATATTTCATAGTCCTATATAGTTAGATGAGGTTCTTGGTCTTCATCACTGAGGTTGTTTATATCCTCTTATAACCCCTCGTAATTATTTATATCATCTCCTATAAAATTTTCTGACTTAAACGGAGCTTGTATTTTTTGATCTTCATTTTTTATTTGTCTCTATTGGGTCTGGGGGTTAGGATTTCTCCTGAAATATTTTCTAGAAAATGGATTAGGTTTAGCTTGGTCTAGTTCCATTCTAGAGATTTTGTTTGACAAGTCTTTGATTATTTTAGCCATGTCATCCATTTTTTCTTCCGCGGACCTCCCATATGTGGAGGTTCCTGCTTGTTTCTTGAAGCATTTAGGTTCTTTGGCTCTTGTCTCAACCCTGTATTTTAGTTTACTAGATGCCATCATGTTTGATTCAATTTCTATGGTGTCGTCTTGTATCCCTGTGATTGTAGCCGATATTCTTTCTCTTAAAAGCAGAGCGAAGTCGGGCTTAAAAGCCCTTGCAAAAGTCACCTTTGCTGCAGGTTGGGAGGGTTTAGCCTCTGCATGAATCTTATGGTAAAGTTTGTTAAATCTCTGAATGAATTTAAGGACTGACTCAGAGTTCTTATTTCTCAATTCCTTGAATTCAGTCAAATAGTAAACATGTTCTTTCTTTTCTCTCCACTGTCTTAAAAAGGCATTTTCTAAATCATCATATGACTGTAGGGATCCCACCAGAAGTCCTCAAAACGATATTCTTACTTGTCCTTCAAACATTTGCACTAAAATATTGGAATAAACATATTCATGCTCAATACAAAGGATATCAACGAATTGATAAAAAAAGGTGTTGTTCTCTATGGCAGTTAAATCTCCTTCTCCCGTAAACTTTGGTAAGGTCTTCATATAATTTTCAGGTAAATCATGAAGGACGGGGGGAAGGACCAAGGGAGCATATCTGGCTGCTAATTTGGAAAAATCATGGGGGGTGGAGGTTGTCCTTGATCACCTCCTCCTCCACCTTTGATGCCACCTCCTCCAACAACAGTCATTGGAAGTCTAGGGGATGAACTTCGGGAGTTAAAAAGAGGTTTTTAAAAAACTTATAGGGATCAAAGTGGTGACCTTTAAACTTCCTTTGGATGTGGTGAAGGGAAATCTGGAAAATG
>ML785057.1:238634-265150 GCA_009831015.1 Picea engelmannii
TAGAGAAACCAGGGAGTTGGTGCTTCCTTCTAGTTGGTGCTAGAGAAACCAGGGAGTTGGTGCTTCCTTCTAGTTGGTGCTAGAGAAACCAGGGAGTTGGTGCTCCTTCTAGTGGGTGCTAGAGAAAACAGAGAGTTGTTGTTCTCAGCAAGTTGCAACTTACAAAACTGAGGTTGTAGCCTCATTATGAGTTGGTGCTCATATGTATGATACTGTAAAGAATGTAACCATTACTTATCATATAAAGGAAAAGAGGTTTTTACCTTGCATGGGTTTCCTCGGGAAATATATATCTCTGTGTTTATCATATATGTGAATGATGCTGAAAGTGCCATTGTTTATTTCCCTGCATTATTGTGATCATCATTCAATGTCTCTACAAAGAGTTTAAAAGAACCATAATTGTTTAAGCACGGTAACAACTAATTCACCCCCCCCTCTCAGTTGTCTAACACTTCCTGCATTGCTTGGCAGAGATCAAGGAATGGAAGTAGGTGGGACTACCTTGGGTATCCTATATAATTTCACGTTCAAAGTAATAATAACACTGCAAGGCCTAGACTCATATACAACATGGTGCTTCCATAAATAAGTTTGGCCCAAAATAAATTCACAAACTTCAAGGGGATAGACATGACACAATACCTCATCTTTGAAGGGCTTGATGCCGTAGGACAAGCGACATTGTTGGCTGATGAGAAAATTGATTCCTTGGTGGAGCCATCTGATGGTGTATGGCTGCGGGTGTGACGTGGTCAGCAGGGACAACTAATTGAAAACCTCCTCCAATATGAGGTTCCTCTTGCTACCGCTATCAACGATTAAGTGCACTAGATTACCCTTCACCCAAATCTATGAATTAATGAGACACTCACCTTCCTCTGGCTCATCAGGTTCACTGGTCTAGATCTAGGTGGTAGCAATGGTAACACTGGGTTTCACATCAATAATCCATATCAAATTTTTTGGTTCTAAATATGATTCAGAACCCACATCTAATTCATAGGCTCTCACCTCCACCACCAATGACTGCTTTGAGCGAAAATCAACAATGTTATTCCAGGGGCTCTTATGGAAGTTGCACCACTTCTCGATGTCTTTCTTCATCATTCCATTGTCCTTATTTGTTTGTGTCTTATAATGGTTGTGTTGAGGCTATCCATGTTTTATTTTCCCTTTGTTCCATGGGTTGGGGCTACCCTTTCCCTACTTCTGCTGTGAGGGGTTCCCAAACCCAAACTGTCATCTCTTTTGTTTAAGCTTCTGCTCGATTTTTACAGTATATTGATAGGCCGCACCCAAGGACAAGATGTCCATAAACTCCATTTATGTTTGGATATATCTATGAATACCATTGTGGTACTTGAGCACGAGATGACACTTAGAATATTTGATACCCAACTTGGTGTGCAAGGTATGGAAGACATTGGTGAACTCTAGCATTGTTTGGTCTCTTTCTTGTTGTAGTGTGGTCCATCTTGTATGCAAGTCATTATAACTTCCAACAGGGTAGTATTGTTCCTTAATAAATCCCTGAAGGAACCCCAAGTGGGTGCAAATGCAAATAGTGTGGATCCCTTTGTTTCCTTTTTATCACAGAAATTCTCCCACCAATCTTTGACATGGGGGACGACCTTGAGGAGCGCAAATGTACTATATTCTCTATCGAAAAAGTTGTGGATAGAAAAATAACCTTCTAGAAGGTTTAACCATTTATCTACAATATCCACATCTATTTGAACTTCAAATATAGGAATATCAAAATTGATTTGTACCTTGAAGGGTGCAACACCTCTTCTTGAGGTAGATGTGTCACTTGTCGACAACCGTTGAAGTGTTTGTGCAAAGTTGTCCATCATCTCGTTCCTCTGTCGCTCGAGGGATTCCTTGAGTAACAATTTGAAAGGGTATCTTGTCCCCTCATCTTTATTTTCTCCCACCATGGAAGGTTTCTTGGGTGTGCAAGAGAATTTTTCCTCAAGAGAAACAAGATTGAGACCTAACTCTCTATACCCTGACCTCGTCGAGGACATGGACTAAAAATGACAAGGAGTAGAATGCTCTAATACTACTGATCCATATTTATGAGTGGAACGAAATGAAACACATATTTATAATATTAACACAAAGACAAAGTGAATAATAACAAAGATATAAAAAAACTTGACTTCTATTAAATAATAAATATGTTGAAACTGTAAAATGTAGACTGAAACAAGCTTGCTAGAATGGTGGCAACTTATCTATGAGAAGAGACGTGACGACAACGCTCCTTCACTATAATATGAGTACAATGAGGCTCTGAAAGAATTTTTACAATGAACATGAATTCAAAAACCGTATACATCCGAAAACCTAACCCTAGGAGATGAAGCACTAAAATCCATGTGGGCCCCATTGGGGTAAGTTGTTACATCAACTTCTTGGGGTCGTACATTTTGTATACGATCTTCGTTTTAGGTGCACGATAGCCCATTGGAAAGGTATATCTGAGGAATACACATTATGCAATCAAAACTTGAGTTAGTCTTCAGTTTGACTGTGGAAAGCCCTAAAAATGTTGTTTAGGACGTCAAAATGGCCCTGGAAGTTTACGAACCAAAAACTAGGAAAAAACTGCCAAACTGAGAAATTGTGAAGATAAGCCAGTTGGAATAGGTGGGTGGCCATCGATATCCACCTGGATCAAATATCTAGGATCAATCCCATATTTTCTCCAATAAAAAATGGTATTCATCCCTTACAATATACAATCAATATCTAGGATCAATTCCATCTTCATCTTTAGAAAAAAATGGGGTTTCCTTTTGTTTCTTCTTGAAGAACTTGTGGTATTATAAAAACCCTTAACTTCAAGCCTAGTAAAATTAAATATAAGTATCCAAAATTTTATTTATTCTTTTACCATCATATTTTCCTTTATTTTCTCTTTCCAATGGATTTTGAATAACCTCAATCAAATCTCTCCATGAATAATTATTGAAATTTCAAGTTAACATGCCTTTTAAAGCCCTTATTTGAAGTCTATTTTGCAGGCATACCTTGTAACATATGTATCTCCAAAATGTTTACACCACTAAATCTAAAAAATTATCCTATAACTACCTAATATGTCTATGTTTCAATGCCACATTTCTCACTCAATTTGGAATTGCCAGTAAAAAATTTTGCTGCTCTCCCAAAACTTGTTGATTTTAACCTTTATTTCGAGAGTAAATTTTTACATAGTATATCTTAGTGAATATCATATTAACAACTACAATTTTTGTAGTTGTAATAGACCATGTGTTCTCTTTCCAATGGAACTATTCTCACTTTATTTGGACCACAAAAACTTTAGATACTTCTTTTAGTAACCCTTAATATTTTTATCCCTTTTTCTAGCCTAAATAGAAGGATTGACTTGTATGCATTGCAGTTCAAAATTAAGACAACCTTGTCATTGAAATTTGGAAAAAACATATTTTTGTGTTTCCTATATTCAACCCTTCAAGTCTCACTTGATATGGATTTTCTCTGAAAACGTTATAGAGAAATTTGTACAAGGTGTTGTTCAAGGTATTGCAACAAAGAATTGTTTTCTCTAATATTGTTTCGAGATTTTATACGCTATAACCTTGGGTCTATGTCACAACATATCACAACTGTATATAAAGGACTGAACCTAACCTCCAACATACAAATCAATAAATAAATGATTACTTAGAAGAGAGAAAGAAGGATCTCTCACCTTCTATCCAAACATTTGATGAAGATCCTTTCTCTCGACCTTTGACTTGCTCCAGGCCTTTGTCTCTACCAGTGTGCAAAATAAACCAAGTAGATACTGCAACAAGGTATTTATCAAATTAAATTATAAATGCAATATGTAAATCTAGATATGTAAAAAAAATTCAACATATAAGAACGAGTTAAACATAGTTGCACATAGATTGGAGGGAAAGATAACTCTTTTATTAATCAACATCAATAGGTAATTTACAACCTGATTCTGACTGATGGAACTACCTTGAAACCAACCAAATGAGTTCCTCCATTGAAATATTCAAGCATAAACTCAACAATGGAGTACTTCCTCACATGACCTGGAAGGGATAGGAACACACCCAACAATCACATAAGAGAGAGGAAGAGATAATGGAAAGCAAATTTCCATATCAAGGGATACTACTCAGAAATTTAGGGAATAAGGAAGCTTGAAAATGGACAAAAATTTCTTGCACCAAGGTTGGATCCCCATCTACACCCCCATAGGTGCTTATATACCATCATAAAGAGGTTTGGATGGTTATGTTCCATTGTGTATGGGAAATTGGAGGTTTAGGACGAGGAAAATTTGTAAACCATGTCCCAAGATACATAGTATTTTTATTTTTCACAAAATTGGGGGTGTACGCGATTTGCACACTAGAAAATAGTGTATGTACATGAATTTAACATGGATGAATAACATACATCAACAAATATAGTGTTTTTTAAGGTGATTATGATGAAGGAGAGTGCGATTAAGGTTTGAAATCTAAGGAATAGACTAGGCCATCTCACAAATGCAATATGGTGTGGTAATTTGTGCTAGAACAAACAACCCCTAATGTGTGAGATCATAAGAGCAAAGGATGGCTGAAATACATTATAACTCTAAGAGGTGAGGATGCACTGAAGAAATTCCAAATGAAAGTACTAAAAAAAACTCATCCAAGAACATAACCTACAACAAAAATCAAGTAAGTGTATTCTCTTCCCGAGTCGAGCATACCCATGCTCAAGAGTGACAGAAGCATGGACACCAAATCAAGTACATTGCAGATAAATGAATAATAAAATATAACCAATATCCATGGCCATGAGATCTATACATGGTGAATCCATGTGATATATAAAAGCATCAATCATGGCCACGAGAAAAGACACAGTGGATCCATGTAAATGTAGATCATAGCCACAAATGGATATACAATGGAGCTATGTCTTTGAATCAAATCATATGATATCTAGAGCCAATTGAAGTGAATAAATTGATCCTCTTTAGGTATCAATTTCACTGAGGGTGGTAAAATTAATACAAGTTGGATAGGAGCACAAAATATGTGATGCTCGTACTTCACTTGAAGTCTTCAATCCGATCGCTGTGGTATGAGTCTACACTATGTGAATAGATGTGTTGAAGTTGAACATAGTGAGACACCGTTTGATTACCAACCATTGATGTATACCATTAACAAATGTGAGACAACCCACCAATGATGATAATGGGTGTCAAGGTACCTAGTACAATCTAACAAGTGTGAATAGAGGATATGATGTCTAACACTTGATAGAATCTACCGATCAGGGGACATTGATGTATTCCCACTGTCAATAGTGAGGGAACCTGCCACTGGTGACTGCAAGCCCCAAGGTACTAAAAATGACTCTCTATCCCTATCCCAGAGAAAGATGTACTAAAGTTAATAGGAAGAGATCCATTGGAAGGAGGGAATTAAGGCATCCCCCATCATCCAACACGAGAAGTAGCAGAAGGCCAAATATTTGGAAGAAATCATATGGAAATATTGTAAAAATCACACCAAGGTATGACTCTAGCATGCACTAGATGGAATAACACACAACAAAGACTCTATGAATAGTAGCCAATAATAAAGAATACTAATAAAGACGATGAATCCACCAATGGGGTAAGATGAAAACCAAGGTACCACATGAATCCCTATGTATGATGATTGTTGTTGACGTCTAACATAAGTTAAACCGCTCAATCAATGACCAATGATGGTTTGTCATCTGTTGAGCACAAGGTCGCCTATAAATGATGTAAATAGGCTCGGGGTGAAACTCTAGGTCATACTCTCATAGAAATGAGTATAATTCGATAAGATAAGACCCGCTAACAAGAAGTCAATGAAGACCTTCTATACTATCATGATTGAGATACAAAGATACTTTTAAAACTGAGAACTACTTGAATAACACGGGAAGGCCGAATCTGAAAGTAAAGGATTTCTATAGAATGAACTTAGGCTGAGACTTCCCTTAAACAAAAACATGACACATTATGTGACTAAGTCAACATGGACTTTAGGTATTGACATAATTTTTTATGCAAGAAGCATCAACAAAATATCCATAATAACTAGAAGAGTAACCAGTCGAAGGAGTACCAACTCTATGTAATGAGAACATTGTCCTATGGCCATACTAAACCCAAAAATATTGAGACATTGACTTAAAGATTGTTCTTTTTTCAAGGGAGACAATTCTGCTTCCAAACAAATATATAGATGCTTCCTCCCCCTCTTTTTTGTTTTTTTGTTTTACATATTATTAAAGCCTGAAAAAGAATAAAAGAATGCTATGATACAGTGGGAAACGAGTGTCACTGGAAAAAAAACTAGTTCCAGAGCACAACAAACATACCTATGCTCAACGTAAGGAAGCATGTGCAATATAAGGACACTCATGGGAATGTCTTCTCCAAGGGTAAAATGTATTGAGTCGCAAAGGAATAAATTGAAAGGCTAGAAACTGGTAGGAATGCATAAGAAAATGGATCAACAACAACAAGTTGAAGACACCATTAGGCCTAGAAGTGTGAGTTGTTAATATGCAATGAAATTACAACTCAACACAACAAATTTTTGGAAACCCCAAGGGTAACTAGACAGTAATAGATGAGAAGAATATATGAAGCTTCGATGCAAAGTCATGGTGGGACTAAACAAATTTTTCATGCCTATGAAAAAATTGTAGCATGGGTGCCAAAATGGTTAGGAAGGTACTAACTAGGACTCCCATCAAGAGGTAAGCTCTACCATCTGTAAAAAGTGCCTTTATAGAAGCTTGAAGCTATAGTGATGCAATGAATGGGTTTGAACCTATGGGAAATATGTGATTGATACAGATAAATGCATAATGTAGGCATAAATGAACCTACCCTATATGCCAGTAAGGAGCACAATATCTGTCGAAGAAATTGAAAAAAATCCAACAAATGTAGCAACACATAAATGAGGAAGCCCCATAGGTATTGGCCAGAAAAATATTGAGAAGAATATTTGAGGCTTCAACACAAAGTGATGGCGGGAGTAAACTTGGCTCCCGAGCCTATGAAAGTATTTCAAAATGGGCACAAAACTATGAATAAGGTTCTAACTAAGGCACTCGTGAACGGTAAGCTCTACCATGTGAATTCCAACACTTCTAAACAACAAAGAAGTTTCCATATCACAACTTAGTGGGGTCGATCCTAAGGAAAAATGAAACAAGAAATGGATAATGAAAAAATGCATGAAAAGGATCCTTCATCTACAATACAAATGAAGGAGTGAGAAGTAGTTAGCCTGACCTACACTAACCATCCTTATCTGGTGCAAGTACCCTTGCTTCATAGGGAACCCTCCAACAATACTGAAAAGTGTGATACAACGTCTACCTCAGGTACTATGGGAAACCCCTCGCATTCACCTATGATATACCTAGAAAAATAAACTATGGATATCAACTCGCAGTCAACATTCTGGGGGTATAATCGATGGTCGAGATGGAGAGTATGAGAAGGATAACTGAGTTTGAAGCTCTCCCATAGGACTACATACAAAAGGGCCTGTTCCACTTTAGAAAATATTCAACTAAGTACGAAGCTTACAAATGACTGATACCAATAGGGCCAATATCACTTCATGATAACTTCAAATGAGTTCGAAATTCACATAGCACTAACACTAGATGAGTCAGTGTCACTTCAGGAAATAACCCACAAATATGCTCAATCCACTACGCTTGGTCGAGTTTTAGAGGGGTTATCTCCTCTACTCTTCCTCATGCAACCTCGTGTTTATCTCTCGTGATAGAGGAGGCTCGCAGATATACCTATATGACAATTGGATTGTCACTCCCTATCATAGAATCCTATGTCTCTTTTCGTGTCCTTGGAGAGTTACCTCTCCAACCTAATCGAAGGTCCTAGCTTGAATTAGTTGGTGGACCCTAAAAACAAAAATTCTAATGATTTTTAGATTAAGCATTAATTTTAGTTGTCTTTTTTACTTAGGGGAATGAGAATGAAACTCATGATGTTTGTATGACTGAAGAAGAAAAATATTTAAGAATACTGTGCTTAATAAACAAACTTGTCCTTCAAATGAAAAAGGTCCAATACACTTCTATTATGAGCTTTTCAAAATGGAAAAAATATATATTTTTGTTTGTATGCAAGATCTAAGATTACTTTGAAATACAAGCCTAAAATTCTCTTTCTTTTGAATGTCAATGCAAACTACACTGTCACTCTAGGATAAATGCAAAATAGAGTATAAAAGAACTTTGCAAACAAGATTTTTTTCTTTTTGTAAAAGGCTACTCAAAACCAAAAACAACAACTTTTTCAAAACAAGAAAAATGCATAGAAGACTTGAGTGCTAGAAAATGAGTTCTTTTCTTGAAAAAATTAAAAGGAAAGGGAACAAGAGAAGAAATAACCAAAAACCAAGGTATTTTCTTTTTTTTGTTACTAAAAGGGAAACAAATTCATGTAACACCCCTATTCCCCCCAATCTGTAAATATAAGTATTATCATGACCAAACTATAAACATGTCTGTTATGTGACCATTGACAATGGACCTTTAATGAATTTTGTAATGTGCATATTAATTATTAATGCAACAGGGAAATGTTGAACTACTAATTAAGGGGTGGCCTTCATAGGTTACTATGTCATGAGAAGAATGGTGTAAGAGGGAGGTAATTACCAGTTGAAATGACCCTTCCAGGCAGTACCCTGCCAAATTAAAAACAATGCAGACCTTGAACTGTCCTTTACCCATAAATTTGATTACCAGTCAAATTGGTAGCTGGGTAGTCTCCTCAATAATTAAGGAAGTATGGGAATAGTACCAATAGGAAGCTTCTAACACGACCCATGAGGTTTTGGGGAAGACTACATGAAAATAGGAGGGGGAAAAACAAAAGAGAGATGATGGGGGAAAGAGGCATGAGCGTTGGAGATAGAGAAAACTCTCCGGTTGGGAGAAAACACAAAATACAGAGGTAGTAGAAGCTCCCAGAAAACCTTGCAGAATACCAAAAATCATCTTGTGGCATTGTACCTTGTCTCGGGGCTGGCTGGCTATAGCAGTGCAAAGTGTAGCATTGCCTAGAGTGACTCACTCCTTAGTAGTGGCCAACATATCTCAAATTTGTAGATAAGTAAATCATATTGTTCTATGTATTGAATATAATACATGTAAAGATTATATGGTCTATATGATGATGATTTTGGATCTTGACTGTGTATTTCCAGAGATGTCCCATGTTTTCATAGAATATATATCTTTTCAAGCAGTCTGATGTTTTGATTTTAGATAGTCTATGTATGTATTGAAATAGCCACAATAATATGTCTATGAAAATCCTATGTAAATGGTAAATAGAGTATGAACATGTATAGTTATTTTAGTGGGTAAATAACCCAAATCTCAACCATAACCTAAGTAGAGAGAGACTTGCTTGTTGTATGTACTACTGTATCTTTTCTCATACAAATACTTATATACACACTATGTGTATGCACCTGTGCAATCTCATATTGAGATCCCTGCAACGCGTGAGTACCTTCGGGGTATGTTGAAACTGAGGTAGCCTGGGATAGGAAATGGAAAGACTTGGAACCCAGGCAAAAAGCTCTTGGAAACTCAGAAATCATAAAAGAGAATGAGAGAAAACCTTCATGAAAAATGGCTAAGTCCCGAATCAGAATATTGAGCAAGAGGAAAAACTCTAATTCACTTCGGAGGTTCATGACCATTGATTTGACATGGTGGTTATATATGGGCCCTTCATTGGTTCAAAGGTGAGACTTGGTCTCAACCATAAATCTGGTGGAATGGAGAGATCCTAACCCTCCATCGGAGCAGGCTATAAATCATGTATAGGGTGTACTTTGAATCAACGAGGATCATTTATCTATCGAAGGGTATCCGTGGAAGATTATGGATTGTTAAATCCATCATGGTGGATGTGGTCAGAGACTGAGAACATATAATACCTAGTACCATAATGTCCGTTGGATTCATAACAATGATCAGATCTCGGATGTAGATCATAAGGGGAGTGTTGTCGGTGTTCCATGGTCAGAATAACCCTGGATGCTGAGGTGGAGGCATTCCTAAAGGGAGAGTCCGAGGGATGATCTGGGCCATCCATTAGGGAATATGCCATGATAAACCTCCATTCTTGATCATTGTGGTTCTCGTTTAAATGAGAATACGAGATGAGGTGACGTTGGTGTGAAGTGTCATGATGACAGGGACTACTAGTGTGTCCAGAGGATAAAACGTTTAATCCTGTGAAATCCTATGTCTCTTTTCATGGCCTTGGAGAGTTACCTCTACAACCTAATCCAAGGCCCTAGCCTGAACTAGTTGGTGGGCCCTAAAAACAAAAAGTCTAATGATTTTTAGATTAAGCATTAATTTTAGTTGGCTTTTTTACTCAGGGGCATGAGAATGAAACTCATGATGTTTGTATGACTGAAGAAGAAACATATTTAAGAACATTGTGCTTAATAAACAAACTTTTCCTTCAAATGAAAAAGGTGCAATACACTTCTTTTATGAGCTTTTCAAATTGGAAAAAAATATATTTTTGTTTGTATGCAAGATCTAAGATTACTTTGAAATGCAAGCCTAAAATGCTCTTTATTTTTAATGTCAATGAAAACTACACTCTCACTCTAGGATAAATACAAAATAGAGTATAAAAGAACTTTGCAAACACGATTCTTTTCTTTTTGTAAAAGGCTACTCAAAACCAAAAACAACAACTTTTTCAAAACAAGAAAAATGCATAGAATACCTGAGTGCTAGAAAATGAGTTCTTTTCTTGAAAAACTTAAAATGAAAGGGAACAAGAGAATAAATAACCAACATCCAAGGTATTTTCTCTGTTTTTTTACTAAAATGAAACAAAATTCATGTAACACCCCTATTTCCCCCAATCTGTAAATATAAGTATTATCATGACCAAACTATAAACATGTATGTTATGTGACCATTGAAAATGGACATTTGATGAATTTTATATTGTGAATATTGATTATTAATGCAACAGGGAAATGTCGAACTACTTCTGAAGGGGTGGCCTTCAAGGTTACAATGTCATGAGAGGAATGGTGCAAGAGGAAGGAAATTACTAGTTGAAATGACCTTCCCAGGCAATACCCTGTCAAATTAAAAACAATGTAGACCCTTAACTATCCTTTGCCTAGAAATTAGATTACCAGTATGATCCAGGTGGATATCGGTGACCACCCATCTATTCCATTGGCTCGAAAAATAGTTTTCCACCTTGGAGGTTTTTCGACAGTTTTTCAGGTTCCAAAATTCCATGGCCATTCTGAGGCCCTAAACGACGTTGTTTGGGGATTTGGGGCCCAAGTGACTGCCAAAGGCTTTGACTTGGGCCAGCCGGAAATTTTTCTTCTTGGTTAGACCTTTCCAACAGGCTATCGTGCGCCTAAAACAAAGATCGTATGCAAAAGTTACGACCTCGGGAAGTTCATGTACTAACTTACCCAAACGAGGCCCACATGACTTTTAGCGCTTCATCTCCTAGGGTTAGGTTTTTGGATGTCTAGGGTTTTTGACAATTCTGTTTATTGTAAAAGGCCTTCAGAGCCTCATTGTAACCATATTATTGAAAATGAGTGCATCTGTCACATATATTCTCAGAGATAAGCCACCACCATTCTAGCAAGCTTGTTTTCTGCTGCATTTTATAGTTTCAGATTATTTCCTTATTGAATAGAAAACCAGTTTTACTATATCTCTTTTATTTTGTATTAGGCATCTTTTAATAATCTATATTCATTTCTTGTTGCTCATAAAATTTGGATCACTGGTATCAGAGTGGTCTTCTCCTTGTTGTCTTAATGCATGTCCCCAACGAGGTCAAGGTACAAAGAATTGGGTCTCGAGCTTGTTTCTCTTGAGGATAAAAGATCTTGCATGCCCAAGCGACCTCTCATGGCAGGAAAAAAGAAAGATGACGAGACATGAGATCCTTTCAAAATGTTGCTTGAGGCCCAAAGGGGTTGGATCCAATGGTGGAAAGCGAGGAGTTTTTCACCATTGGGCAAGGTTCAATTCTCGTGAGGTCTTTACCTAGATCCATGGGGACACCTTGAGGTAGTGGTCGAACGTGTGGTTGCACCCAGAGATACTATATTAAATGGTATCATGACCCATGCACACATAAGTGGATCAAAGCCCACCCCCATGTCCTTCAAATTTTTTAGCCCAAAGGGGTTGGATCCAATGGTGGAAAGTGAGGAGTTTTTCACCGTTGGGCAAGGTTCACTTCTCGTGAGGGATTTACCTGGAGCCATGGGGACACCTTGAGGTAGTGGTCAAACATGTGGTTGCACCCAGAGATACTATAATAAATGGTATCGTGACCCGTGCACACATAAGTGGATCAAATCCCACCCCCATGTCCTTCAACTTTTTAAAAAGGTAACTTACCTTAGGTTTGAATATTGGAGCGGGCAGGGGCGTGAGGACGCGACCTAGCGCATGCACAGTGCAGTGAACAAGGGTCCCCCATCCATGGACGCTGGTGGGGGCGCCATCCCTACCCCTCCCCCTTTGCCAAAACTTGATGCCTTCAGGAGGCTGGTCGCCGAAGCCTCCAAGAGACCACCATCAGCAGCACAACAAAAATTTGTGAAGAAATGGGAATGCATCCCTAGCGTTGAACTGCCTCTGGAAGAAACTTGCAGAACGATAGTCAACCTAGCAGACAGAGGACTCATCAGGCAATTCATCGGGCTCTGGCCCTCTCCCAAATCTGTCGAATCTTGGGTGCAGAGGAACTGGAACCCGCTCATATCAGAAGGAATAAAGAGTCATTTTGTAGGGAAAGGATACTTTGTATTCGTCTTCGAAAACCCAGAAGATAAAAACCTCATCTTCAGAAACGACCCGTACTTCATGGGGCCACAGGGGTTATATTTGAACAAATGGACCCCAGATTTCGATCCAGCTTAGGATGTGCCCTCTGCCCTCCAAGTGTGGGTTCGTCTACCTCATCTCCATTTACACTGTTGGAATAAAAAATCATTGCATGCAATCAGCAACACGCTTGGAAGGTACATAGATCAAGTAGCGAGAAAAGATCAGTACTCATGCGCACAGATCTGCATGGAGGTTGATCTGGAAGTAGGATTACCAGAGGCAATCAAACTCACTGTTCCAGACTGGATGCATATTCAGGAGCTAGACTATGAATATCTACCCTTCAAATGCCGACACCGTCACAGCTACGGCCACTTCGCAAGGCACTACAAAAAAAGAATGCAGAAGAGAGTGAGAACGCGAAAGCAAATCAGTGGATCGCAGTCCAGAAAACAGGGACAACAAAATCCAGAACCAAAGGAGCAATGAAGAATGGAAACCTCGGGAAACTAGAGCAAGAGAAAATCGATGGGAGCTCCAACCCTTCGCCGCAACCAGGACCTCCAACAAAAAATCCCAACAAGGACACATAAGAACCAGAAACTATCATGGATAGTAGGTTACAACCAAGTCCCCCTCCAAATGGGAAATATATAGGAGCACCTGGGCAAACGGTAGGAACCCTGGAAGTAGCCCCCTCTCCCTCATATGCTGACATAGCCAGAAAGAAGGCACTAGATCCATCAAGCTCCTCGGAGGACGAGATCCTAGAAAGGCCATCTAACAGAGCCGGAAGGAAATCTCGCAAAGAAGCAAGGGAGGAAGAGGCAGAAAGACAAAAGAACCAAGGAAGACAACCCACCATAGAAATGTCAATCAACAGAAATACAAGAATAAGGTCTCTAAAAGGAGGAGGCCCAACCACCCCCAACAACAAGTAATGAAAATCGTCTCTTGGAACTGCAGAGGACTGGGGAACTCGGTGAAAATTGAAGCGGTCAATGATCTGATGAAAGTGGAACCAACAGATATCCTCATGCTCCAAGAGACAAAAATCGAAGGGGAAGCCCTTCTAGAGATTAGCAAAAACAAATGGCAGAAAAACACAGGGAAAGCAATCAGCGCAAGGGGCTCCTCCGGAGGTATAGCAACACTGTGGAAGGCAGAACAGTTCAGCTTTGTCAACTCCTACAACACTCATCATTGGAGCTTTACAGAGTTGAAGCACATAGCAAGTAAGTTAACCATCGCATTATTCAATTTATATGTTCCGACTTTGCACTCTGAAAATAAAGAATGTTGGAAAACTATAAATGAGTTTCTAGAACAAAATTCCCCAAACAACATAATCATTGTTGGAGACCTTAAATTAGTCATGAATGGAAAAGAAAAGAGGGGAGGAAGGTCCATCAAGGACCAAATGATTTTTGTAGTAGAAGATATGATACAACAGTGGGACCTAATGGATTTTAAACCACGCAAAGGGTTGTACACTTGGACCAACAATAGGACAGGGGAAGAACACATATCTGCCAGATTGGATAGGTTTCTGGTCCAAAGCACTTTGCTGTTGGAAAGGAAGTTGATTTCCACTGCCATCCTCCCCAAGCTTACCTCGGACCACAAACCCATCCTGCTTCTACTAGAGGAAGAAGACAAATTAGGTCCAATCCCATTCAGATTCAACCCATTGTGGAAAATAAAGAGTGGGTTCGTAGAGACGGTCCGATTGGCATGGTCTACCTCAGTTACTGGCTCTCCCAACTTTGTCTGGGAACAAAAATTAAAAATAACAAAAAAATCCCTCAAGGAATGGAGCAAATTCCCGGAAAGCAATCCCAATACCCAAAGAAAGGAGTTAGTGCAGTGGTTGGGACAACTGCAGAATGAAATGGAAACAATAGATATTGCCAGAAAAGATTTGGAAAAGGAGCAAGAAGCCCAATGCAAAACTTACCGCTCCTTCAGAAATGAAGAAGAATACTGGAGAGTAAAATTTCGTAGCCTTTGGCTGGAAGCTGGTGACAGAAATACATCCTACTTCCACCATCAATTTAAAGCCCGCCTCTCCAGGAACCACATCTCTGAGATCACAACCAATGATAGGAAGCATTGCAAAGGAATATATCAAATAAAGGTCGTTGTTGTCTCACACTTCCACCAACTTTACAACAAAGAGAATGATGACAATGAAGAAGGCTATAAGGAATTCCTCATGAACATCCCGACCCTGGTCACAAAACAATATAACATAGCATTACTGAGCCCAACCAGTGAAGAAGAAATCAACAAAAGCATCTGGTCCATGGATCCCGACAAAGCCCCAGGTCTAGATGGGTTCACTATCCACTTTTACAAGATCTGCTGGAATATAATCAACTCTGACCTCATCATAATGATAAAAGGATTCCTCCAAAAATAAAAAATAGGAGGCAACACCAACTCTACTTTCCTAGCACTAATCCCGAAAGAAACAAATCCTGCCTCCTTCGACAGATTCATGCCAACTCCCTATGTAATGCCTCTTATAAGATAATTGCAAAACTCCTTGCAAACAGAATAAAACCTCTACTGGGCAAGCTCATCTCAGAATCACAAGGAGGATTCGTCAAAGAGAGACATATCTTGGACAATGTAATCCAAGTTCAGGAAGCTATGCACTCCAGCAACCTCAGAAAAGAGAAAGGCATGTTTATTAAGCTAGACATGGCAAATGCCTTCGACAGAGTAAAGTTGTCCTTTCTGTATCAAGTGCTTCTTTCATTCAGATTTGATCAAGAGTTTGTAAAATTGATACAAGCCTGTACACACAGCCCATGGATAGCCTCCTTGGTAAATGGGATACCAACAAATTTCTTCAAATCTATGAGGGGGTTGAGGCAAGGATGCCCCGTCTCTCCATTTCTGTACATATTAATGGCGAACACCCTCAACAGGAAGTTGGAACATGAAAGGATAATAGGAGCAGCCCCAGGCTTGAGAATAACGAAGAATCTTAAACCTATAAACCATGCTCTGTTTACAGACGACTCTCTCATGCTAGGAGGAGCCTCAAACAAAGTAGCCTCTGCATTCAAGGGCACTCTTCAAGCGTACTGCAAGGTGTCTGGAGCTCTGATAAGTGAAAGGAAAAGTGTTGTCTACAATTGGAATGTTGCAAAACATGAAATTGAAAAGATAGCATGCACCTTGGGGTTCAAAGGGCATTCCAAATGGGAAAAGATACAATATCTTTGGTTGCCTTTAACATTGGGTATAAACAGATTCAGCCTGTGGGAAGGATTCTTAGCAAAAATCAAAGGAAAAATCCAATCCTGGGGAGGATATTGGCTCACCCATGGAGGAAAATTAACCCTGATAAAAGCAGTCATCTCCTCATTGCCGATCTATTAAGCGTCCTATCTTCTGGAACCCAATTCGATAGCTGGGCAGATCAACAAA
This sequence comes from Picea engelmannii, assembly GCA_009831015.1. Classification (NCBI taxonomy): domain Eukaryota; kingdom Viridiplantae; phylum Streptophyta; class Pinopsida; order Pinales; family Pinaceae; genus Picea; species Picea engelmannii. The sequence goes on from ML785057.1 coordinate 255,024, forward strand.
CTGCTGAGATATTTCTTGTGGCATGGTGGGAAAGGGAATCAACGAAAGTTTCACTTGGTTAGTTGGGAGACAGTGAAGCGGCCTCTGAGAGAAGGTGGGCTACAGATTCATGATCCAGCTCTTGTCAACACAGCTCTTGGTTGCAAAATCCTGTGGAAGATGCATAGTGAGCCCACTCACCCTGTCAACAAAACGTTAATACACAGATATATTCCAAATGCCAAAATCAGAAACCTTCAAAACACCACGAGAAGGAAGACCACGATTTTATGGCAATTGTGCATCAAAGGGGTGTGATTTTTCATCCAAAATCTGTACCACGTCCCTGGCAATGGTAAACGAACCAATCTCTAGATAGACAGGATAATGGGGAATCCGCCTCTTTCTTTAAACGCCAGCTTGACTGAAATTCGCGATTTCCTTGAGCGCAGAGGTATGTAGAGCATCTATGATATATCAAAGTGGGATGAAGACGACTCCTGGTTAGAGTGGAAATTCAGCAATGTCCCAGATCGTCTCCTCCAGCAACATGAAATGCTCAAAGCAGAGCTTCGAGAGGCAGCTCCTGTGCATATGACAGAAAAAGACACTTGGGGTTGGGGACCCATAGGAACATATTCAGCAGCTAAAGGCTATGTTCTGCTATAGCAACAGAAAAATAGACCACTCTCGACAAGGTTTTGGTTGGAGGTATGGGACTCAATGGCGATCCCGAAGGTAAATTTCTTCTTCTGGACACTAATGCACAAAAATATCTTGACTGGTGAAAATTTATTGAAAAGAAATATTGCCGGTCCACACAGATTCTCTTTATGCAGAGAAGCCATGGAAACCTCAGATCACTTATTTGTAGGCTGTCATTTTGAAAACAAGGTCTGGCAGCTTATCCTCCATGGCCTCAAGGTCGCTGCCCCCACCAACATCTCAGTAGTGGATCTATTTACAACTTGGAAGGATAGTTACCCTTCGCTCTCCTTGAAAACATTATGGGCCAGAATCTGGATCTCCATCCCCAAGTACGTGTGTTGGAAGCTTTGGCTAGAAATAAATGAGCAAATATTCAACAACACAGAGTGGACCCCCAATATGGTAGCAGCGAAAGCAAAAGGCCTCCTCCTAGAAACTTTGAGCTCCCAAAATCACAAAACCGATACCTCGCTGCAACAGGAAGAAAAGAAGTGGCTCGGCGCCTCCGTGTTGAACCTTTGGATCCATAGCAATGAAAAATCCCACCTTGAAATAGAATGGAGGCTAAGAGAAAATCACGACATATTCCAGAGTTGGTGGAAGAATCAAGGCATAACCTCAGTCTTCTTCGACGACACCTCCAAAGGAAACCCTGGGACAACAGGAGCTGGAGGAATCATTTACTCCAGCGAAGGAAAATACTAGAAACCTTTTGCTGGGGACTCGGACAACGAGCCAACAATCAAGCAGAAATCCTGAGTTTGATAAAAGTTTGCCAGATAGATAAGGAAAGAGGACATCGGTAGCTACAAGCGTTTGGAGACTCCGAGATCTTGATCAAAATGATTCATTCAAGAGGACAGTTTAAAGACGCTGGCCTAAACAAGAATCTACAAAGGTTAAGACACATTCTTAAAGACTTCACCTCCTTCAACTACTACCATATTCTCAGAGACTCAAACAAAGAAGCAGACAAATTAGCCAACAAAGGTTGCCTCTTGGCCCAAGGAGAAATCAACATAAACGGTGGAGACCCAATAAAAATATGTATTCCTTGAAAAGGACAGCAGCTTGTAAAAGAATGTAGAAGGTAGAAGGATTTTGTGAAGGATGTAAGGCTCCGACCAACTGGATTTTCCAATTAATAAAACACATAACTGTTTTAGTTAAAAAAAAAAATGTTGCTTGAGGAAGCCCTCACACATATTCCTTGAGTGGAGGCACTGCCCCCTTCAAGGTACAAATCAAATTTGATATTCCTATATTTGAAGGTCAGATAGACGCAAATGTTGTAGACAAGTGGTTGAATCTACTAGAAGGGTATTTTTTTGTCCATTACTTTTCGAATATAGAAAATATTACTTTTGTGCTCCTCAAAGTCGTTCCCCATGTCAAATATTGGTGGGAAACTTTCTGTGAGAAAAAAGAAATAGAGTAACCCTCATTATTTACAATCACGACCACCTGGGAATCCTTCAAGGATGCTATTAAGGAACAATACTACCCTGTCGGAAATTATTACAACTTGTATACCAAATGGACCACTCTGCGAAAAGAAAGAGACCAAGCAGTGCCATAGTTCACAAATATCTTCCATACCTTACGCACCAAGCTGGTTATCAAAGATTCAGAGAGACATTTGGTGCTCAAGTATCATGGTGCTCTGCATAGATACATCTAGACTGAAATTGATTTTTTGGACATCTTGTCCTTGGGCGTGGCCTACCGATATGTCGTCAAAATCGAGCATAAGCTCAAACAAAAGATGCAGCAATTTGGGCCTGGGAACCCCTCACAGCAAAAGCTAGGAAAGGGAAACCCCAACCCATAGAATAAAGGACAGATAAAATATGGACAGTATTAGGACAACCAGTCCAAGCTGTAAGCAAAAAAGGACACCAGAAAGACAAAGAAATATACTGGGAAGTGGTGCAACTTCCATAAGATCCCTTGGCATAACACTGTTGATTGCCGCTCAAATTAGGCATTGGTGGCCGAAGTGAAAGCCTATGAATCAGATGTGATTTCTGACTGTGAGTCAGAACTAGAAAGAGGAAGAATGATCATTGGCGCGGAACCTAGTGCCATCGTTGCTACCACCAAGCTCCAATTTAGTGAACCAGATGAGCTGGAAGAAGGAGAGAACCTCTTCCATTCACAAATGTGGGTAAAAAGAACCCCTTTACACTTCATCCTTGATAGTGGTAGCCAGAAGAACCTCATCTCAGTACAGGTTGTCAAGCGATTGGCCCTTCTGACAACGCGACACCCACAACCCTACACCATTGGATGGCTCCACCAAGGAAGTGATCTCCGTGTCAACCAACAATGTCGACTGTCGTAAGACATCAAGCCCTTCAAAGATGATGTATTGTGTTATGTTTCTCCTCTTGAATTTTGTAATGTTCTTTTGGGCCAACTTTATTTATGGAAATGCCATGCTATATATGAGTTTAGGCCTCGTATTGTTATTATTACTTTGAACATGAAATTGTACAGGATACCTAAGGCAGTCCCTCCTAGTCATATTTCCTTGATGTCTGGTAAGAAATGCAGGAAGGTCATCTCTTAGACCATGACAGTTGGTTCTTTAGCTCATTCTGGTTGAGCCTCTGGTTACTGCTGGATACCAAGCTCACGAAATCCATTGCCTTCCACCCCCAAACAGATGGCCAAACTGAGGCCGTCAATCGGATGGTCGTACATATCATGTGCATGTACAATTAAAAACATCCCCACACATGGGATGAGAGTCTTCCCTATGTTCAACATAGCTACAACTGAGCCCTGCATAGCTCAATTGGCCAAAACCCCTTTCAGGTGGGGTTGGGATTCCAACCATTGGGCCCCATGGATGTTGCACTACCCATGGAGACCACCTCGACCGACTTGTCCCCTGCTCCACTAGAAGCTGACAAAGCCACCTGATTCATTGAGAAGATCCAACACATCCGTCAACAGGTTCAGGATATTCTACAAAAGTCTAATGCCAAGTAAAAACAATGCCATGATCAACACCGGGTGCCACATAAGTTTTAGGTGGGCGACAAAGTTGGTTGCATTTGAAGAAAGAATACTTTACAAGGCCCCATCGAAAGCTTCTCCCACTCCATTATGGATCATACACCATCACCAAGTCTGTGGGTGACAATGATTTTGAGCTCAACATTCCCCCCTTCCTTGGTTTTCATCTAATCTTCAATGTGGCTCTCCTTCGGCCATATATCCCACCATTATTAGACACCTCAGAGATAGCAGGGAAGTTGACACCAACAAAGATCAACCCTGACTACATGAAACATGCATCTAGTGATCAATTTGTGGACATACATATCAAGGGAACTCGAAAGTAAAGGATCCATCTTTATCGAGTCGTCAAAGCAGGACAGCTCCTGCACAAAGGCAAGTGGCTCACCCGGGGCCAAATTCATCAAAAATTTCCTCATTTGATGGGGGAACTCAACACAATGGATACCATTGCTTCTGAAGGAGGTATGATTGATACAGGTGGATATCGGTGGCCACCCACCTATTCCACTGGCTCAAAAAACAATTTTCCACCTTGGCAGGTTTTCGACAGTTTTTCAGGTTCCAAACTTCTAGGGCTGTTTTGAGGACCTAAACAAAGTTTTTTGAGGATTTGGGGCCTAGGTTCCTACCTAAGGTATTGACTTGGGATAGTCAAATTTTTTTATTCTTGGTTATACCTTTCCAACGGGCTATCGTGCACCTAAAACGAAGATCGTATGCAAAAGTTACGACCCCGAGAAGTTGATGTACTATCTTACCCAAATGGGGCCCACATGACTTTTGGCGTTTCATATCCCAGGGTTAGGTTTTTGGATGTCTAGGGTTTTTGACATTCCTGTTTATTGTAAAAGGCCTTCAGAGCCTCATTGTAACCATCTTCTTGTTAATGAGCACAACCATCACATCCCTTCTCAGAGATAAGCCGCCACCATTCTAGCAAGCTTGTTTTCCACTGCATTTTACAGTTTCAACTTATTTTCTTATTGAATAGAAAACCAATTTTACTGTATCTCTGTTATTTTGTGTTAAGCATATTTTAATAATTTGTATCCATTTTGTTATGCTCATAAAATATGAATCACATTCAATTTGGTAGCTAGGTAGTCTCCTCAAGAATTAAAGAAGTATGGGAAGAGTACCATCATGAAGCTTCTCACACGACCCATGATGTATTGGGGAAGACTACATGAAAATAGGAGGGGGAAAAACAGAAGAGAGACAATGGGGGAAAGAGGCATAAGCGTTGGAGATAGAGAAAACTCTCCGGTTGGGAGAAAATAGAAAATACAGAGGTAGTAGAAGTTCCCAGAAAACCTTGCAGAATACCATAAATCCTCTCATGGCATTGTACCTTGGCTTGGGGGTGGTTGGATATAAAAGTGAAAAGTGCAGCCTTGCCTAGAGAGGCTCACCCCTCAGTAGTGGCCAACATATCTCATATGTGTAGATAAGTAACTCGTATTGTTCTATGCATTAACTAGAATACATGTAAGGATTATATGGTCTATATGATGATGATTTTGGAGCTTGACTGTGTATTTCTAAAGATGCCCTGTGTTTGCATAGAATGTAGATCTTCTCAAGGAGTCCTGTATTTTGATTTTAGATAGTATATGTCTGTAATGAAATAGTGGCAATAATATGTCTATGAAAATCCTATGTAAATGGTAAATATAGTATGAACATGTATAGTTATTTGAGCGGGTAAATAATCTAAATCTCAGCCATAACCTAAGTAGAGAAAGACCTTGTTGTTGTATGTACTACTGTATCTTTTCTCATATAAATACTTATATACACACTGTGTGTATGCACATGTGAAATGTTGTATTGAGATCCCTATGGCACGTGAGTACCTTATGGGTATGTTGAAACTGAGGTGTCCTGGGTGAGGAAATGGAATGCCTTGGAACCTAGGAAAAGATCTCTTGGAAACTCAGAAATCCTAAAAGAGAATGAGAGAAAAACTTCGCAAAAATGGATAAGTCCTGAATTAGACTATTGAGCAAGAGGAAAAACTCTAATTTGCTTCGGAGGGCCGTGACCACTGATTTGGAATGGTGGTTATATCTGGGTCGTTCATTGGTTCAAAGGTGATACTTGGTCTCAACCGTCAATCTTGCGGAATGGAGAGATCTTGACCCTCCATCAAAGCAGGTTATAAATCCTGTATAGGGTGTACTCTGAATCAATGAGGATCATTTATCTATTGGAGGGTATTCATGGAAAATTATAGATCGTTATATCCATCATGTTGGATGTGGTTGGAGACCGAGGACATATAATTCCTAGTACCATCACATCTGTTGGATTCGTAACGACGATCAGATATCGACCGTAGATCATAAGGGGAGTGTTGTTGGAGTTCCATGGTCGGAATAACCTTGGATGATGAGGTGGAGGCATTCATAAAGGAGGTGTCCAAGGGATGATCTGGGCCATTCATTGGGGAATATCCCATGATAAACCTCCATTGTTGATCACTATGGTTCTCGTTTAAAAGAGAATAAGAGATGAGGTGACGTCAGTGTGATGTGTTATGATGATAAGGAATTCTAACATGTCCAGAGGATAAAACGTGTCAGCCTATGATTGAAGGAAGGACCAAGGGGGATTCCATGCTGGGTCACACTACACGAGGGAACGATTTCATTCTATCACTGTGAAACATATTGCAACATTTTTTTTTTATACTGGGGGAATCGACAACTCGCGGTTCTCGTACTCGCGTGACACGGGGTCGATCCCCGTCGGCTACCACTATAACCCCAGGTGCAACCACCCAGCCCGCAAGAATGGCGCACGAGTAAATCCGGGTGAGAATCGAACATGAGACTTCATTTTACAAATTTCCTTCCATTTACACGACACTTGCCAATCCGTCTACACCCGTGCAGGCTATTGCAACATGCCTAGCACCCAACTGAGTTATGCCACACAAATTTTCTGAATTGCATGCAATTAAAACATATACACATAGAACTCTTACAGAAGCTTTATATATAAATGTAAACATACAAATACATTATGTAAATGCATAGATTCATACTGAAATAACAATAAACACATACATGCAACATATACAGGAAATACCCATAAATATAAACACAGTTATAAATCGTACACAAGATAAATCCATAAGAATAAACACAAAAATGACATTGCAACATGTAAATTTATCACACAATTGACACTTATCTTGGTAAAATGTCACCAACTACGTGTGGAACTTCCACGAACCTCCTAGCCTTAGACCACATTGTTCATCACTCTCAACAATGAGTCACCCCTAAGCTGGGAATAAACTCCACCCAGGTAAAAGGATTCCTAACCAGGCTAAAGGCCCATATAAAATAGGAAAGACTCTGTCTCAGGTGCCAACTCAAACTAACAACCTACAATCCCTCATTCCCCACATGCCTATCCCACCTAGGAAGTGTGCCCCTTCTCTTCTCAACAGTCCTTCAACTGCCCCACTTCCTTTCTGGGCTTCAACAACAGGCTGGACAGGAAGTATCAGAGCCTTGTAGCTATAGTTTAGCACCTTCAGGAAATAAATTCCCAACAATTCTCTCACTCAGAGAGAAATTTATCACGGGCTTGAAAACTCGCCTCTTCAATATCCCATGGGCCTGACAACCCGCTTCTTCAATATCCCACTGTCTAACAACCTGCTTCTTCAATATCCCATAGGCCTGACAACCCGCTTCTTCAATATCCCACAAGCCTAACAACCTGCTTCTTCAATCCATCTCCCAATCTAACCAACTACACCAACGAGTATGGCTATGGATACAGGTTCATATACAATGACAGGAAGTATGGAGGATAGTTGAATGCGTGACTGAAAGATCGTGGTATGGCTGAATGGATCACTAAATGATGGAAGGAATGATGAGAAGAATGTATGAATCCCCCCCAAAATGAACTAAGTCCCAACTATAAGTATGCATGTCCCCAACTTGACACGTGTCACGTTGGGAGCTACTTTGGCCCACTTGTCCCCATCTTTAGAGTTTAGGATAAAATAATTATCCATTCTTTATGTTTTTAAGAAATATTAATATAATATTCCTTTTTGGCTTAAGCTCCCTAGCTTAGCCCTTTTTATTAACTTTTATCCCTACCATTTCCCTAACTAGTGAAGTTTAGTCCCCCATCTCTTTTATCGTGGTCAGTCTATGTGCAACGATGTATTTTATATTAATTATGATATATATAAAAAATTAGGCGCACTGGACTTTAACATCTAGGCTCTCTGGCCTAATACAAGCATAAGCCTCCTAGCTTATAATAACTGGCTCACCAGCCTATAAAACAAAACATATACACAAAGGCTCGCTGGCCTCAATATCGTGTGCACTTAATATGTTATGTGTGGTATCTTGGAATGTGCCCATTTCATCATTTTACTACGCAGTACATGCGCACACTACACCATGGAAGATGCATGCCAAAAATATATAAAACAACTCACCAACTTAAGTACATTATTACATTTACAGTTGGGTTCGACCTAGGGATATTACAATCCCCTCCCCTTATTTATGCACTGTCCTCAGTACATTATATACCATGTACCATTCAAATTCTTTAAAATTTCCAAGCTTTAGCTATGGAAAGCTTGTTATCCATCTGGTGCTCTACTTTCCAGCACCAATTCTGGTACTCATACTTCAACTAGAAGTCAATTGCTCTATTCCATAGAGCTGCTTCAGGAATAATTCAGATCATTGTTCCTTATTACATGCTTCAATTAAACCTCATTGAAGAAGCAATTGGTTGTAGATCCATGACGTCCATCCAGCCTTATATCTCACTGTTGATAAAATCTCAGTAGCGTACCACTTCCGAGCATGGCTATGACTCCATCAAGGCAATGGCTTCCTAAGATAACCATGACCCACAATCAATATCAACATAGTCTAGGCCAAGTTACCAACCTCAACAACACTCCAACCAACAGTCTCTCTTCCCCACATGCCTGTATAACCCAAGGTAGTATGCACCTTCACTATCCAACAGTTCATCGGCTGCTCAACTTCCCTTCCAGGGCTCCAACATAGGCCAGACAAGAAGTCTCAGAGTGTCGTGGCTCCAGGAGTTCCAACTTTAATCATTATCATCTCATCTGCATCATAAACATGCATTTACCATGAGAGAGCATTATAAAAATTCCATTTTAGAAATCAAATTAATTTCATAATGAATTTGACTTTTCCCAAAATATGAAATTCAATTTCATAATTTTTCATTGCTGTTGTAATATTAGGATGTAGTTTTCCTTATGGTTTTCAGCAAGCACCATGCTAAATACCATTTTTCCTGCAATGATTATATATTGCATACAACCAACATATTGTCAATATTTTCTGTATATCATAATTCAACATGTACAACACCTTATGAAATGATCTTAGAATTGCTTGCACCTAGAAATTCAATCACAAATACCAAACAATTTAACCAAATATAATGACTCATCATTCTATGCATATGCATGTTCATAATTAATAACAATAAGTTCATTTCTTTAATTTTCTGAACATGAAATTTTATTTAATCACTATTCCTGTGACTACTTGACTTGCAACTTTCCTGTTGCAATGTTTAACAGTTCCTAAAATATTCTCAACTTCATGAGTTAGCAACATTTCAACCATTAATATAATTATTTCCATGAAAAAGCGTATATACATGCACTCACAAAATGCAATCAGCAAAGTGCATTTAAGTATACAATTCCATCGTGTATGAGTGCAACTCTGCCACTTACTTGACATGAGTATAACTCTCAATGCCTATTTATTCAATGCACCCTTGTATTGATTTTCAGAATGATCTTTATCTAAGATATGTATCTCACCATCCATAAATTGGAAATTTGGCCAATGTCTTGACACGTCTCCACACACTTCCCATTGTCTTCTCAATTACTTGGATGCCTTCCTTTTCGACCCAAACACTACACCAAGAATACAATTTTGTGGTGTTTATTAGTGTTAGCAAAAATGTTGCAGCCCAAGTTTTATTTAAAGGTAGGAAGCTCATTGGGTATTTGTGTGGCACATAACCTTTCTATAAGCATACCTTTCCATATCCAACCATGTCCTGGTCTCATACATGACTATCTCTCTTAGCATCATTCCTATAACAAGTTCTTATCTTTATTTTCTTTGGTTATTGCCTCCTAACCAAATTAACATGACATGCTACTATGTTAGTGTGTGCATTCAAAAGATAAAAGCTTTTATAAATATAACATGCCTCTAGCCTTTACCACACCTAGTGGTAACTTAATCTTGTCAATGCACTTAAACAATACCATACAACGTATTAAAAAATTCAATTTGGGGAAATTCTTACCTGAATTTCCCTTTGGAAATTATGCAACATAATTTCCAAAAGAG
>ML785057.1:277772-296846 GCA_009831015.1 Picea engelmannii
CAACAAAACCCGTTGTAACTTCCTCTTCTTTCTCTCACAGTCTCCTCTCTCAGAATACAATATTCACCATCAACCATAGCCGTAATACATTTCCCTCATAAAAGAGGGTTGCCTTTTAGGGAAAAAAACCCTAACATAATCTCTACCGTTAGATCTGTGACCTTATAATGAATGGTCCAGATTTATAATGAAATTACAATATACATTTACAAGGAAATTTTTCCTTCAGGGGCTTCACCCCCGAACCCTCACTGGGGGCCCGCTTACCCCCAGACTCCCCAGCTGGGGGGATAGCCCCCCCGGACCCTGCAGAGGGGGTACACCCCCTCTGCACTCCCCCGCGTGGAAGAGTGTACATAATTCTAGGGTGTAAATACTTCATGGGGTATAAACACGACTGAAAGAAAGGACCTCTGATTCAGGAAGATAATCATGATCCACAACCAATGCGCACACCATTAACTAAACTGTTGTGCGACAAAACTTACCCACATCACGCGCGCACCAACCAAATTCCTCTACGCTCTGCCAATAATACGTATACCACGCACACCATTATTATTTTTCTGTGTGGTGCCAAAATTTAGTGCGCACACCCGCACACCAACATTTTTCTATGCGGCGCCCAAAATTTAGTGCGCACACCCGCACACCAACATTTTTCTGCGCAATGCCAAATTATTTTGCGTGCACCTGCACACTAAAATTTTTCCACACGGTGTTGAATTTTACCTATCACAATCTTTTCACTGCGCCTCATGCATTTTTTTAGTGCGCCCAACTACGCACATTCACCTTTATGCACATCAATTCCTCGTGGATTCTGCTGCAGAAATTGGGGTTTTTTCCTAACTTTTTACCCAATTTACCATAGAAATTATGCAACCACAAAATTCGTTCAATTTCACCCCGATAACACCAATTAAACCTTTGCAACAACAAATCATTGTGGTTGACATTTCTGTAACGGGTTTTTCCTAAAATCAATTCATGAATTGAGAATTTTAATTACTAATCTTGCTCCAACTGTTATGGATTCTCTGTAACTTCAAATTCGACCAATTCCAGGTCCGAATTTGCTAGAACAGATATTAAAACAATAATATCTCACCACTTGGCCAAATTTCTCTAGTTTCCCATGAATTTAACAACAAAAATTGGGGATTTTCCCCAATTCCGCATAACTGTTGTTACTTTTTACCATGGACGCTCTACAAACTGAAATTTGGTCACTTCGAAATAAATCCTCTGTGACATTTCACTTCAAATCAAATTTCTTGACCCATCCAGACTCAGTGTTGAAGACTAAAGATCTGATACCATATTGTAACGTCCCCGACCACCCATGCCGGGTCACACTACCCGAGGGAACACTTTCATTCTATCACTGCGGAACATATTGTAACATGCCCAACACCCAATTGAGCTATGCCACATAAATTTTTCGAACTTCATGCAATTAAAACATATACACACAGAACTCTTGCAGAAGCTTTATATATAAATGTAAACATACAAATACATTATGTAAATGAACAGATTCATACTGAACTAATAATAAACACATACATGCATCATATACAGGAAATACCCATAAATATAAACACAGTTATAAATCGTACACAGGATAAATCCATAAGAATAAACACAAAAATGACAATGCAATATGTAAATTTATCACACAATTGACACTTATCTTGGTAAGAATGTCACCAACTGTGTGCAAACCTTCCATGAACCTCCCAGCCTTAGACCGCACTGCTCGTCACTCTCAATAGTGAGTCACCCCCGAGCTAGGACTAAACTCCACCCAGGTAAAGGGATTCCTAACTAGGCTAAAGGCCCATAGACAATAGGAAAGACTTCGTCTTAGGTGCCAACTCAAACTAACAACCTACATTCCCTCATTCCCCACATGCCTGTCCCACCTAGGAAGTGTGCCCCTTCTCTACTCAACAGTCCTTCGACTGCCTCACTTCCTTTTTGGGCTTCAACAACAGGCCGGAAAGGAAGTCTCAGAGCCCTATAGTTGCAGTTTATCACCTCCAGGAAATCAATTCCCATCAATTATCTAACCTAGAGAGAAATTTCTCACTAGCCTAACAACCCACTTCTTCAATATCCCACGGGCCTAACAACCCGCTTCTTCAATATCCCACGGGCCTGACAACCTGCTTCTTCAATATGGCTCCCAAGATAACCATCTACACCAAATATCATGGCTATGGATACAGGTTCATATACAATGACAGGAAGTATGGAGGATAACTGCATGCATGAGTGAAAGATCATGGTATGTGTTGGAGCCGCCTTTGTTTTTTCTAGCCAGTCTCAAATTTCATGTCTCAATGCTCGAAATCGAAAGGTGGTTTTCGTATTTTTCGTCTGTGGTTTCAAAATCTCGAAAATCCTATCACACGAGCAACGATAATTATTGTACTCACGAGGCGAGTTCTACTTTTTAACAAATTTTTCTCCCTTTTTTTCTACCTCGGGATTTCGCATGTTGGACGCTATAGATCACGTAATTTACAAGTCCCGAGCAACGAACCAGCCAAATCACTTTAAAATTTTACCTTAGGTTAGTAGCGAGAGTGAAGTTTTCCTAAATCATGATTGAACATCCTCGGGTTTTCGTGCCTCGACGTTCACTAAATCCAAAATTCTCATTATCATATCCCCGATAGCCGAAACACGAAGTCCTTATTTAGTAACCCATGTCAAGGTTAAAAGTAAAAGCTAAACCATGGTAACGTTCTGTCGACAATTCGCCACTCAACGTTTTCTTTTTTTAAAAGTTACACTGTCTAAGCCCCGACTTACGAAATCATGATAAGGATATGAACATAATTAATTAATCACTTAATCCGAGTTTATCTTCCCTTTTAATTAAGTTGTATTATCGCGATCTCGCGGTTTCACAGCTCGGCATGCAAAATTCCTGGAAACTTACCTTCAAAGCTCCAAGTCGCGATATGGCGAATATAAGTAATTACGAAATCAATTAAGCGCCTAATCACAATTGCGGTTTTGTTAACCAAAATCTATCATTGCAAATTCGGGGTTAGAGGTTCAAAGAGTTAAATAAAAATTCCCGATACAACGAGTACCGAAAGATTAATTAACGTTGGTAAAACCAGATTAATTAAGTTAAATCAATATATCTCATGTTTTGATGCTTGCACGTTTTACAAGGTAACCTTATTCCTTCCATACGCCAACTGACATTTCAAACCGTCAAAATTTATGGCATTAATTAGGAAATAGGGCAAATCGACGAATAAAGATCGGATTTTTATGGCTAAATTTATTTCTAAATATGATTTGGAAGACCTGTTCTAAAAGGTACCAAATTTTCGAATATACATAAGAGTTGTTATTCATTATAAAAAATTAATTTCTACATTGCGCAGAGCACATTTTCTCAGTGAGCTAACTTCTGTATGTATATGTACTTTTATCGCAGAAGAGCCAAAGCAGGATCTCTCGTCATGGCCCCGCAAAAAGCATCCAAAGCTAGTGTTGAGGTTTCGAGACAAGGCTCGGACAACGTTGCTGATACTTCACCTCGAAGTGTCGACTCTGTCCCGAACTGGTCTTTCGTTTCTGATGTTCTGCAGGCCGAATTGGTGGATTATTCCGATGATTTCGATGACAATGAAAAAGATGACATAACCACCAAGTATAAGATCATCATTCAATCGGGAATGCATAGAGTAGCGGCCAGACCACTACTACTCCCCTATTATGATATGGTCCGATGGGCATTAGACCATGTGGACATACCAACCAGAACCATCATGAATGAGCAAAGGATCACCATCAGGACTTCCAGGCCTGAACATCTGCAAGCCATGTATAAGTTTCCCACAACATTTGACTATACATATGGGGCCAAATTCTTGGATGAGTTCAAACAGAAGGAATGTGTGCAGTATGACAAAACCATGTCTAGCTTAATAAGAGATTGGGTTTCTCACTCTACAAAGTTCAGGGCAGACAATCATGGCATATATTCAATAGCCTCCTTAGAACCATAGTACAAGTATGTAGCTATGATGACATGCTGATTATATGGGAGAGAGGACACCTCATATTTCTTTCTTCCATGGGTGCCTCTAATATTTCGGGTTTCCGAAGGCTGTTCCTTCGACTGGGCAAAAATGTTGTCCGATAGCTTGACCAGTCGGGTCACAGAGTATCGGGCGCAAAAAGAGAGCGGAAGGACTTCTTCATTTTCATGTCTGCATACATTATGGACACCGTGTGTTTTTTAACACCATTTCCTTTAATGAGCTAGAGTTGGACTCTAGCAGAGGACAAGCCCATCCACGTCTATCATTTGAAATTATGGGAAAACAAAGTGGTAGATTTTGTATATGAAATATTCAACTGGGTGATGGTGCCTCTGTATGTCACTATTTTCGATCACCCACCACCCAGGATTTCGGACAACATAGTGACGAATTTGAGCAACATAGCTGACTGGTATGTAGAAGCCAAATTCTCATATCTCAGAGTTTTCGGGGCTTCTGTTCCCCCACATGCATTACCATTATTCATTCCCAACAAGTTGGCTTGTCGTGAGGTTGCTAGACAAACAGTAATCGGTGGTATAAGCAAGGAGCTTAAGGGATACTAAAAAAAGGTATGGCCACCTTTTCCTGTTCATTTAAACTCATATTCTTTATTAGATTTCAAGCATGCTAAAGCTGAGGCAACAGCCTTGGAAGACCTAAATTTGGTCCTTATTGAATACAAGAAGCACGATACGCAAAGGGTCGTGAGTAATCATTTGGCCAGTTGCGGGCTCAAGAGATTTGAGCACGAAAATTCACCCTCGGATGACATTTTCCGGGGCACACGATCTTATGCCGAGATTTTAGCTCGTATACAAACATTGGCACCTGAGGAGAGAGCCGATGTTCTGAAGTTCCAAGAACATCGACGCAGTTGTCTTCTCGTAGTGTTTCGGGGTGAGAATCCGAGCACAGCGGAGGCGAAACAAAAAGATGCCGAAGGCTCCAAGGATGCGACTCCCAGTCAAGGAAAACACCAGGACGAAGGAGAGAAAACTAAGAGTCAGAAAGCAAAGATAAAGACCCTCGAACCATTGAAGAAGCAAAGTCCGGTTACTACTTCGGGACCATCAGTGAAACAAATCGGAGATCCTATCACTTCGGTTACTCCCTTGCAATCGACTCAGGGAAATATTGACACAGGGTGGATCTTCAATGAAGAGTTGAGGCCTATAAGGGTGAAAGAGATCCCTCCAAATGAGTTCTTCTTCGATAAGAAAAGAAAGGCAGTGGTAAAGAGGGAATTCTACCAGGAAGGGGAATCTACAGTCAAGAAATACAAAGTTATGACTGATGGAAAGGACAAGAAAAATGAACAGTTCGCAACAGAAATAGCTGGGACATTAGGTGCATATGCCACGACGAACCAATTTTCAGTCGGGGTTTTGAAAAACTAGTTGAAACAAAAAATCGCCTCATCAAGACCCTAGAAGCCAGACTAGCCACAACGACAGAGACTGCTAAAGACCAGGCGAGTGTGGGTATAGAGCAAGCAAGGTTGGCCGATAGAAATGAGATAGAGTTGCTCAAGACTAAGCTCGAACAAGCACAATTGGTGGCTCGGGATGGTCGGATGCAAGCGAGCCAACAAAAAGATTTGATCGAATAGCTGTAGACTAGGGTGGAAATCATCGAAAGCAAAGTGATAAATATTGGGATGTTCCAATCCCAGGTGATGGAGATTCGGAGCAGAGTCTCTGCGGCCCAACGAAATTTGCTCGCCAAGGTGGAGGTGATTCAGGACAATTGTTTGTTGGTTAATCAAGTGTTGGAGAATTTAACTGCTAGAGAGAGAGAAGTTGGAGCAGCACGAGTCACCTTCCAAGAGGCTGTGATAGCCACAAACAACAGGGATCCGGGAAGTACTCCCAGGTTCACTATTTTGGAGCAGACCAGAGGAAACATTCTATTGAAAGAATGGGAGCACAACATCTCAGAAGGCAAGTTGCAAGCCAAGAGAGTAACAAAATCCTTAGAGGAGGCTTTTAGCTCTATAGATGGTAGTCTGCTAGGCATTGATAGCGGAGGTAATACCGAGGCATTGGTTCAACTGAATATGCCAAAAATATCACTTGATATAAGTGAAAGAGAGGAAAGAGATTCAATTGAGATCTCGCAAGTGACTATGGCGGACATAGTCCAAATAGACAAGTGTATGATTAAACAAAGCGTGCAATTATGCGCTATTGACATCATAGACAGACAGATGGAAGATAGGATGCCGCAATTAACTCGATATTGTTACTCTTTTGAAGCCAACTTTCAAGCAGAACCGTCAAGGTTGATATCTCGACTGGTTGAAAGATGTGTCACCTGTACCGAGCACGCGCGAGGACAAGCCTCTGGCACCAAGTGAAGACAGAGAAGAAGAAATGGAGCGATTTCTCTCCTCCCTATCATAACTGAAAATTTTACAACGATTGAGATTCCATCTTATTGTAAAACTGTATAAATATACCGTAGAAAGAAAGAAAAAGGGCTGGACCTTTTTGTGTCGATTGTAACAGAGTTTTTACATTTTGAGAGTTAATACAAAGAAAATCTGAAGATTCTCAATTCCGTCATGACTGTGTTATGAGTTTGTTTTCTTGTATCTCATATTTCGTTTCATTTCATATTCATAACTGATGAATGCTTCATTATAATTTAGTACGACCACTACTATAGAGAATGAATTTTGGTTTTCTACAATTGTTTACTATTTTTCCTCTGTACTAGCTATTAGCAGGTGTAAGACCAGTCAACACTTTCAGAATTCTATATATACTTTATGCTTCATCGGGTTATTTCCTTACATCTTTCTTCTTTTATTTATACATGAGATTATCCCTTGATAGGAGCCTTACTCGATAGACAACTAAATGTTTTCTCCCACCTCATACAATTTTATTAAGATATAACTCAGTTACAAGAAAGAGCCTTTGATTTGCACCCTGTTTTTATTTCCGAAATCGTAAACTCTCTTTTATGCGACCAAATTGAGACATCACCTAATTTCCCTCTTAAGTTTTCTTATTTTACTGTTCCTCCATGACTGTCCCCGTACTGACACAGCCCAATATCGAACCCACATTATCAAATCAAACACACATTGCCTTAAACCTTTTCAATACTATCCTTAAAACAGCTACTACCCGGGCTAAACTCGAACGTTCATGGGAAACCATTGAACAAGATATAACCATCCAGGAACAGTTGGAAGCTAGACAATGCCAACGTAGAAATATTCCCTAGTTTTCCTTGTCGAAGGTTGACGTTTCTCTCTTCTCTACCCTTTACCCACTTTCAGATGCCTAGACACTGCACTTCTAAGCCTTAAGTACAGATTCTGGAACAACAGTATGGTTGAATGGATAACTGAATGATGGATGAATAATGGAAGGAATGATGGGAAGAATAGATGAATCGCCCCCAAAATGAAATAAGTCCCAACTATAAGTATGCATGTCCCCAACTTGACACTTGTCATGTTGGGAGCTACTTTGGCCCACTTGTCCTCATCTTTAGAACTTAGGATAAAATAACTATCCATACTTTATGTTTTTAAGAAATATTAATATAATATTCCTTTTTTTTATCATGGTTGGTCTTCACACAATGATGTATTTTATATTAATTATGAGATATATACAAAAGTAGGCGCACTGGCCTTTAACATCTATGATCTTTGGCCTAATACAAACATAAGCCTCCTAGCTTATAATAACTGGCTCACCATCCTATAAAACAAAACATATACACAAAGGCTCGTTGGCCTCAATGTTGCGCGCACTTAAGATGCTTCGCGCGGTATCCTAGAATGTGCCCATTTCATCATTTTACTGCGCAGTACATGCAAGCACTACGCCATGGAAGATGCATGCCAAAAATATATAAAACAACTCACCAACTTAAGTACATTATTAAATTTATAGTTGGGTTCGACCTAGGTATATTACACCTCATATATGAACCATCAGAGCGGGATGGAGAAATCTCGACTCTCCGTTGGGGTAGGATTGTCAGATTGATCACATATATTGGGAAGGGTTTGAATCTGATGGGAATGTCCAAAACTTAATCTGGACCATTCATTGGAGGATGGCCATGATGAATACTAGTCGTTGATTTGTCACATGCCTTACCGTTCCCTTGGTGAGTTTCATAGAGGGAGGTGATGTCAGGATGATGGAGGTGCTATCTTGGCGGCTAGCATGGCACATGAAGGACATGTGTCCTCACCAGAACAGATAATTCAAGTGTGTTCGTGAAGATGAGTATGCCACGTTAGGTATACGTGGAGGTCCATGTGTTAATCGATGGTCATGTCACGTGTCATTTCCTTGGGCTGAGCGAGGAGATGGATGAGACCCAATGTGAGTGCCACACGTCTTGTTAACTCTGTAGCTAACGTGTTTTGGGGGATGACATGTGTCACCATAGGAGTGACATTCTATTTAGGGTTGTATGATAAAGAGGCTAGGAAACCACATGTAATCACCTCAAATCTTGACTGTTATATCTCTAGTGAGGAGATCCCAACTGTCCATCACAAGGAGCCTTTCAAAGTGAATCACAGAGACACACTCCAATGGAGGGGCTTCGAGAAGAATATATGACCATTGATCTATCATGGTTGGAGGAGCTCCAAGGGGAGATCCCGACTATCCATTGAAAGGGTTTTTTCGGAATGGATCATTGAGATATACTCTGACGGGAAAGCCTCAAGGTGAAATATAGACCGTTAATCTGCCAAGGTCCGAGGGACCCCGAAGATGATTTGGGCCATCGATATTTAGTTGAATACTCAAGAAAATGACATGGATGGTGCCATGCATAATGAGGTAGGTGGTTCCATGTGTCAATTATAGAGGGTGACATGTGGCATGGCGATTTAGCAAATGTAGGTGAAATTCTGTGGCAAATATGAGTGCCACGTGCTAGTAGCGATAGTGCCATGTGTCTTGCAAGGATGGTGTCACATGTCAAGAGTATGAGGCACAACCAAATAAATCCGATGAAATCCTAGCCGTCCATCACCAAGTCCCTAGAGCCATCTGATCTATTAGAGGAGATTGCCGTCAGACTCGGCTGTCGAAGCATGTAGGATAAATTGTTGCAGGAACACCTCGATGGGAGGATCCCAATAACAATGGAGGTGATAAGAAAAGTCCAATAAGTGTTGGTTGAGGTGGGTGTAGAAGATGCCACGTTTTCACCACGAAGCATGGTGCATGCACCCAAGAGCCACGTTAGTGCCACATAGGAGGGAACGAGTGATAAGATGCCACATGGCAGTGAGATGGCCATAATTTTGAGAAGCCATAAATTTCAATCCAAAGCTCAATTCCAGGAAAAATTATAGTCATTAGAAAGCTCTTGACGAGTAGAATACGATGGTTCCATTGAAAGGAAGTTTTGAGATGGTTGAGGGAACAAAATTTTAATACCCCATTCTCTTAAAAGTTAACTAGGGGGTTGGTTATGTTACAATTCAATTGCAATGCAATTTTGTATTTATTTTATGAACTAAGGAAAGAAGGCAGTCTAGGATCATTGAAATACAACAACGAACTGGAAGTATAATCCGACCACTCAAAGACTAACCTTTCAACCCACATAAAAAACCATATATACAAAAATATTAACCAATCAAAGAGCAATAAATATTGATCAAATTTTCAAGTTTATAGAGACTTGATATAACATTCAAAGACAAAAATCTAACCAGAGAAGGTTCAGGAAATGACGAAAAACAAACGCAGAACTTCCCAAACATCAGGAAATGACCCAAAAAGAAACTTTCCAAAAGTGTATGTGATTTTGTACACTATGAATAGTGTATGTACATGACCGAAGCTAAAGTGAATCACGTATATACATGATTCATACAAATCCACAACACATATACCTTAGAAAAAACTCAAAAAATAGAAATTGGAAATAACAAGGAAGCTTCTAGAAAATAAAAATGACTTATGAGGTAGCAAATGCTCGACAACAAGCCCAAAAAACAAGAAAAACCAGAAATCACAAGATCCTTTAAACCGACCCAAACTAGGAGAAAAATATCTCCCTAGTGGCGTTGCCAATTCTATTTCAGGATTTTCTACTCTATGACCTTGAGTCCATGTCACAATAGATCACAACCGTATCTAAAATATTGAACCTACCCTCCAACATACGAATCAATAAAGAAATGATTACTTAGAAGAGAGAAAGAAGGATCTCGTACCTTGTATCCAAATGCTTGATGAAGATCCTCTCTTTAGACCTTGGACATGCTCCAGGGCTTTGTCTCTACCGGTCTGCAAGATAAACCAAGTAGATATTGCAACAAGGTAGTTATCAAATTAAATTATAAATGAAATATGTAAATCTAGATATGTAAATAAAATTCAACATATAAGAACTAGTTAAACATAATTGCAGATAGATTGGAGGGAAAGAGAACAATTTTATTAATCAACATGAATAGGTAATTTACAACTTGATTTTGACTGATGGCACTGCCTTGAAACCAACTTCCTGAGTTCCTCCACTGAACTCTTCAAGCATCAAATCAGAATTGGAGTACTTCCTCACATGACCTAGAAGGGATAGGAATACACCCAACAATCACATAAGAAAGAGGAAGAGATACTGGAAAGTAAATTTCTAGATCAAGGGATACTACTTAGAGATTCAAGGAATAATGAATCTTGCAAGCATAAAACAAGTTCCTGCACCAAGATTGGCTCCCTGTATACACCCCCATAGGTGCTTATATACTATCATAAATAGGTTGGGATGGTTACATTCCATTGTGTACTAGAAAATGGAGGTTTAGGACCAAGAAAACTCGTAAACCCTGCCCTAAGATACATAATATTTTTATTTTTCATAAAATTGGGGGTGTACGTGATTTTCACATTAGAAAATAATGTATGTATGCGAGTTGCACATGGATGAATAATGTACATCAACAAATATAATGTTTTTTAATATGATTCTGATGAAGGAGAGTGGGTTTAAGGTTTGCAAGTTGAGGAATGGATTAGGCCATCTCACAAATGCCAATGGTGTGGCAATTTGTGCTATAAAAAATACCATGAGAAAAAAATGTACACATGATGTACATTGAATATGACCTTGAATCATAGTGCAAAAAGTGATAACAAATATGAGTTACACAATAACCCCTTATTTGTTAGTGGAACCTCCTCTAAATATCCCAAGTATATCCATATATCCAACTATAAGTCCATGTCTACAATAATGACTATATTGACCTCTATAGATATATACTCTCACTCATTGCACTTGTGGCCCCCTATTAGGATAACCCTATTACATACACATTTAACCCCATATATACCCCCATTAGGGTCATAACATGATCAATCTATGTTGAATATTCTTTGGCTTGAACTTTGCTTTGGTCTTTTCCTTGAACTTTTTTGTTATAACACCCACACTATACTTGGTTAGGGTGCATATTTTTACTCACTCAAAATCTCTCTACCTTTGTTTTTCTCCTGGTGATTTTAAGCTTCTCGTAACTCGTGGAATTGAATATGTCTCAATTTTATGATTTTAATTTTTTTTTATGTTGATGCTCCTTGGATATCTAAAGACAAATCTTGGCTATTGATTTGGAAACGTTGTAATTCAATCTATCTCAATTTGAATGCTTTCAAATTTTTTTATGTCAACGATCCTTGGAGATATAAAGACAATTCTTGGTTATTGAATTGGTCATAATTAAGGAATGGTAAATTTCTCATTCAATATACAGTTTTAGGTTTCAATTGTAGACTATGCATGAAAATGGAACTAGTTTTGAACTGCCTCAAGTGATTCAAGTAGAAGTTTGCATTCCTCAACTTCACAATTTTTTTCAAATATTTAGTTAGGGAAATGGATTGAATCCATACATTGAAGATAGATCTATAAGATTTTTCCTAACTTTATTTCCTAATTGGAAATTCTAGATGTTAATTTAGAATATTAGAGAGTTAGTAGGAGATATTCTTTTAATAGAAAAAAATAATGAATAGACTTATTATCTTCAAACAATAGATAGGATGTCCAAAGTTTTTGATCCCATTACAAAGTCCTCAACATCAAGTTGATTTTTACAATGCATTTCCTTGAATCCCCCTAGTTAGAGATGATTTCATGACCAACACACCTATCATGTGGGTAAGTTTGCAAATGGTTCACACATTTTCCAATTTTGAGAGTGTAGGACTTTTGACCTACAACCTTTGCCACCAAATTATAATCATGTCACTATTGCATAGTATATTCTAGTTGGGCATTTTCTTCAACCATGCCTGCTAGCCACAATGTAGCCACCAGGGGTGTTTATATATAGAGGGGAACTACTATGTTGATTACTTTGGCATGGGTAAATAATGGTCATATTAATAAGTATTTTACTCCTATATTTCGTTTACAAGAGACTCTTCTTAGCATTCGCATGTTGTAAATCAATGGTAAGTAGTGAGTATAAAATTCATTTATGTGATATTTCTAACGATCATAATGATCTAGATTATTTTGAGAATGACATGAAGGCAGAAATATAACCGAGATATAACAATGAAATACACAAAAATATAGAAGAGAACACAAAAATACAGTGAAACCCAACTTCTGTTACTGAATAAGATAGAAAAACACGGTAGAACAGAAAGTGTAAAAATGGGGTAGCTTATCTCTAAAAAGAAAGAGATGTTGGCTACACTTCATTCACAAGAAGTTTTACATCACACTCCATTGCATGTTTAAATGAACTCCTTCACTTCAATTATATATGAGAGAGTGAGAGGAGAACAATTCCCATGATGCATGTGGGATAAATTGGACTAAGTTTATAAAATGTCATAGGCATGTAAAAGAAGCTTTACATCACACTCCATTGCATGCTTAAATGAACTCCTTCACCTCAATTATATATGAGAGAGTGAGAGGAGAACAATTCCCATGATGCATGTGGGATAAATTGGACTAAGTTTATAAAATGTCATAGGCATGTAAAACACTAGGACTTCCCGGGCAGTCACCCATCCTAGTACTACTCTAACCTAAGTGCACTTAACCACGGAGTTCTAATGGGATGCTATGCATTAACACTATGTTGTAGGCATGTACATAAGACCACTAGGAAATCATTAAATGATGTCTGTGATTAACAAATGAAGATGACATTACATTCCATTCCCCATCAAAAGGGTGAATATCATGGTTTATCAAAACCACATGCTCAAAATGGTGATTCAGTGGAAGAGGTGGATGGCCACTGAGATCCATATGGATCATTCCTCCCCCCTTAGGAAGCAATGGTCCCCATTGCGTCAAGTTCCCTTGGGAGATGGGGAGACTTCTACTAAATCTAAAGCTTGGTGCATTTCTTTCCTTGCTGAAGAAGCTGTCCTGCTTAGCTTGTTGAAATATGTCATGAACCTATTGTTGGAGGGGTTGGATCCGTTCAACCAATATAGATGCATGATCTACCTGAGTGTGGGAGGAATCTATCAGTAAAGATGCAACATGAAGAGTATGAAGGGTTCTGTTATAATCTTGCTTGACTGGGAAGTGTGGAGGCACCCCCGTAGGTTCATCAAGAACATCTTGGTACTCGTCTACAATCTTGTCGATCTGCTTCTACTGGATAGAAAGGTCTTGGGATGAGGTTGCAGTGGTTGCAGTGTCCTTCTGTTCACCTTCTGATCATATTGTGAAGAGGCTACACTATGCAGTATGAGAGATTACTTTGTGGCATTTTTTTGGTGGGAAAATAGTCAGAACTACCTCTAGTATCCGATATAGCTGACCCCCCAAAGTAACAATGATGCTACAAGGTCGAGACTCATAAACAACATGACACCTCCACATATATGGTTGACCTAATAGAACATCACAAACTTCTAGTGGGGAAACATCACACAATACCTCATCCTTGAAGGGCTTGAAGCCGTAGGAAAGGCGACACTGCTGGCTGACATGAAGATCTTGACCTTGGCCAAGCCACTCGATGTTGTATGGTTGTGGGTGTGGTGTTGTTGGAAAATCCAACTGCTTGAAAACCTCTGCTGAGATTATGTTCTTTTGGATTCTGCTATCAACAATAAAATGCAGTGGGGTCCCCTTCACCCACATCTGTGAATGGAAGAGTCACTCCCCCTCCTCAGGATCCTCTTCTGGTTGGATTGTTGCAGTTGCGACAATAGAAGCGGGTTTTGCATAAATGATTTGTATCCTTTTGTTATTTTCTGAATTAGGGTCCAAGTCGGGGTTTGACTCTTTGTCTTTGATCTTGGCCACCAATGACTGTATTGAACGACATTCATCAGTGTTGTGCCAATGGATGTTGTGGAACTCACACCATTTTCCTGTTTCATTCTTGGACTTCATGTTACCCTTCTTTGCGTGCATCTGGGACTGGCTCTCTTGAGGTTGGCCTTCCTTTCTCTATCCATGCTTCTCCCACTTACTCTGCTTCTTGAATTTCTGCTCAATTTTGACTGCATATCGACAAACAACTTCTAGTGAGGAGATGCACAAGAATTCCATCTCTGTTTGGATGTACCTGTGTAGACCACTGTGGTACTTCAAAACCAGGTGCCGCTTGGAGTCTTTGATACCCAACTTTGAGTGTAAGGTATGAAATATGTTGGTGTACTCTGGCACCGTCTGGTCTCTTTTCTGACACAGAGTTGTCCATCTCATGTATTGGTCATCATAGTTTCCAATAGGGTAGAACTCCTCCTTTAGGGAATCTACAAAGGCTTCCCAAGTGGGTGCTCTCCCAAATAGTGTAGATTCATCCACGATGTACCTCTCCCAGTAACCTTCCCACCAAGCTATGACATGGAGAAGGGATTTAATGAGTGCGAAGGTGATCTTTTCACTGTCGGATTTTTTTTGGATAGAGTAATAACCTTCTAGTAGATTCAACCATTTTTCTAGAGCATCTGCATCTATCTGGCCTTCAAATAAGGGGACATCAAAATTGACTTGTACCTTGAAGGGTGTCACACTTGCGAAATGGTTGTTTGTTGAAGATTCCTCGCCTGCCACCATCTGTAGTCTTCAAAGGATCCGAGCGAAATTGTTCATCATCTCGTTCCTTTGTCGCACAAGGAATTCCTTGAGCAACATCTTTAAAATATATCTTGCTCTGTCATCTCTCTTTTCTTCCGCCATGGGAGGTCACTTGGGCTAGCGAGAGTGGTTGTCCTCAAGAGAAACTAGCTCGAGACCCAAATGTCTATACCTTGACCTTGTTGGGGACCTGCTCTGAGAAATGACAAGGAGTAGACTGCTCTGATACCATTGATCCAGATTATTTGAGAACGACATGAAGACAAAAATATAACCGAGATATAACAATGAAATACACACAAATATAGAAGAGAACACATAAATACAGTAAAACCCAACTTCTATTACTGAATAAGATAGAAAAACATTGTAGAACACAAAGTGGAAAAATGGGGTAGCTTATCTATAAAAAGAAAGAGATGTTGGCTACTTTTCATTCACAAGAAGCTTTACATCACACTCCTTTGCATGCTTAAATGACCTCATTCACCTCAATTATATATGAGAGAGTGAGAGGAGAACAATTCCCATGATGCATGTGGGATAAATTGGACTAAGTTTATAAAATGCCATAGGCATGTAAAACAATAGGACTTCCCAGGCGGTCACCCATCCTAGTACTACTCTAGCCCGAGTGCACTTAATTGCAGAGTTCTAATGGGATCCGGTGCATTAACGCTATGTTGTAGGAATATACATAATACCACTAGGAAATCATTAAATGATGTCTGTGATTAACAAATGAAGATGACATTACATTCCATTCCCCATCAAAAGGGTGAATACCATGGTTTATCAAAACCACAGGCTCAAAATGGTAATCAGTGGAAGAGGTGGATGGCCACTGAGATCCATCTGGATCACATAAACAATCGTTATAATGGTACACCAATATGTAGATTGCAAGAAAAAATTATCAAAATTAAAGATGGAAGAAATAAAGAAGATTACTTTAAATATTATCGTGTAATATTTAAAGTAATACACATAGAATTCTTAATACTAATAGAGGGTGGAAGTCCATTAATATCTTCAACTTTGAATAATATGCGCTATCAACTGATATGCATGATATAATTATCTAAATGTAATTCAAAAAAATTTGAACAATCAACACCAAATCCATGTTCAATGAGGTGCGCACCAAACTGTTTCAACATTAACCTTTGATATAAAAAAAATTATACTCGCTAGAGCAAAAATAAATGAAACATCATGAGATAATTAATATCATGCATAAATAAGGAGACACAATCTGAAATTTAATGAAGGTTAGAAATAAAAACAAAATAAATGCTGAATAGATCAACACACATTTAATTATTACTCCCTAACTAGATTCTATAAAATATGTTAGACAACTAAGAAATGATTAAGATAAACAAAATAAGATTACAAACTAAAGAAAATAAAGGGATGAATCCTCTCTTATATTAAAATTGTGCAGAAATGTTATTACAGATTTTCATGATGTTTACAGACTCGGCCCAGACCAAAGTTGCGCTTCCGTTCCTTCCCCATGAGGCCAATCCCTTCTAAGTCCCCAACGCTTTCTGTTTATCCTTTTGAATGATAGTAAGGGTTTTCTTGAGCGTAACTACTTTTCATGAATAGTGCAACTACATTTAAAGGTAGTTAATAGGGGAGACACATTAATGTTGTTGTCTAAAGAAACTTACAGTAAGTTAATTTCCTGAAATAATGTTCTTTGGGGAGTTTTACATTGCCAACACGACAACAATTAATCTCTTTAGAGGGCCACTTTGCCACATTTTCTCCACGTAAATTTAACGGTGGAAATTGATATTGCAATAAGCAATAATGTGGTTGGACACTTCTGCTAAGTCTTCTTTGTTCTAACTCTTTTCCACCTGGTAAATACTCAACTGTTAACATTATTTTCCAGAATACCACCAGCATAAACATGTAGAGCTTATATATCCACCCTCAGTCCAGTACTGTGATTTCTCGGTAGGTTTCAAATCTAGGTTTCAAATCTAGGTGTATGAATGGAATGTGATGAATGACTTATGAATAACTAGGGACTTGCATAATTTTTTACATTGACATTTTCTATCTAATGATCCAATCACTCCCAGAAGTTCCAATCAATGGTGGATAACAATTTCGGGCTTATAGTTGTATGAGCTTTAGATTTTCCTTTAATTTCGAAGCCAATATAATCGAACACTTGGCATCTATCGATTGGCCCTGGAAATCAGATAAAAATTTAGTTAGTCTTTGAAATACAAAAGGTTTAATCCTTCCGTAACTCTAAAATTTATTTCCTATGTCAATCTATGTTTTATTGGTTAATATAAAATCGATTTAGTGATAATGGATTAACTATGAGGGAAGTATTATAGTATTAGTAAGTTCGGAAGACACGATGGTGCCACTCTTCCCTTGGCCTGCGATGGCTAGGGTTTAACCCTGGCCACTCGCGGCCTCTGAGCGGGCGAGGCTTGCTTCCCGCTTCATTCTTCTTCACCTACAATGGTCACGACCATGTCCTTCTCTACGGGCACCCGAGGTAGTGGGGATTTTTCCTCCTGATCAATTTCTCCTTTGAAGTCTGGGGCCTTTTTTCGTGAGGTTGTTCAACAAAACTTTTCTCTTTTTTCTTCGATTCATCTGGTTCAAGAAGCCTCTTTCCTTGTCATTCCCATGAGTCAAGATGTTGATGAGGAGGAATAATACTACATATCTATGAGTTTGGTCTGTCGTTTCAATGGTTTTTGTTCCAAGTTGGTTGATCTCAACAGTTGGATCTCGGTTACCTGGATTCCTATTATGCAACAAGCTTTCATTCATCCTTGTGCTAAAGGATTCTTCAGTGTTGAGTTCGACATTGAGGAAGATCGTGATCTGATTCTCAACTCAGTTCTGTGGTTTTGGGGAAACTCATGTTTGTGTATGAAACCATGGACTCCTCCTTTCAATCCAACTATTGACATTCTCTCCCCAACTCCTGTTTGGGTGAGGCTTCCCAACCTTCCTTTGCATTTCTAGGGTTTACCTTCGCTTGAAGCCATTGATTTGGCATTGGGAAAGTTCCACTATGAAAGACGTGAAACTTCAAGGCACAACACCTCCACTTTTTCCCGTATCTGCATGGAAATGGACTTTAGTAAAGGATTCCCAACTGAAATTATTCTTACTGGTAAAAAATATTCTTGGTCTTAGAAACTAGACTATGAGAGAGTTTCCTTGCGTTGCAGATCTTTTTTTGAAACGAGACATCTTGCAACCCATTGTCCTAAAGGGCCCAAGAAGAAACAAAAGCCTCAAAAATCCACTTGGTGGGTGGGATCAAATGACGACCATCAAGTTATCTCGAAGCCCCCTCAATCCAGGGAAAAGGCGTCTCAACCAGATCTTCCTCCTCAACTAACTCTGTTATCGTTAATCACGATTAAAAATCCAATCAGAAGTCGGAGAAAGAGGAGTCTTACCCTCAGGTTTCAGATGAGGGACCTCGAGTCCAGTCTCCTCCTTAATCATCAGCTTGCTGAAGAAAAAATAAAATTTCGAGATCAAGACAATCTAGGAAATACACGCATCACAAGTATCTCGCAAGGACCGTAGTAAGAAAGAAGAAGACATCACATGCCACATCGCAAACAATGGTAACACAAATCCAGACCCGTAAGTTAGCCAAATCGACGAGCTCCTCCCCATCGGGTTAATTTATATGTAGTGTGTTTTCACTTTTATTCTCAGAGTTTTTTTTCGAGTGTATTCAGTAAGATTGTTTTATGTGATTTTTTCATTTTAGTGTTTGAAACAATCATGAGTGGCTTATAATAATGGTTTAATTGAGGCCCTCCATTGACCTAAATTTTGAAAGACTTTGTAACTTCTCATTGGTTTAGTTTTGATCACACCTTTTTGATAATATAAATTTCTCAATTTAAAAAAAAAA
>ML785057.1:308428-321896 GCA_009831015.1 Picea engelmannii
GAATTGGAAGAAGTAAGGGTTCGGTCCCGTATGGGCCCTTCAATGTATGATTGTTTAATGAGTCCAGAGAAGGTAAAATTGGTGGTTTTCATATTTAGAGAGTCTGAAAACAACTTAAAGAAGACTCCAAAGTCATCCTTTTTCGTAATGTTAGTCTCACGAGGCTGAAAAAGAGATAAATTATCACTCGAAAGACGCCCTTTCAAACCTTTTAACGAGTGGGAAAGGAAGCAGGATCACTCGACAATATTTTCATGTTTAGAGAGTCTGAAAATATCTTAAAGACGAGTCCAAGGGGTTCCTTTTTTGTATATCCATGCGGGTCCGAAAAAGAGATAAAAGTTTACCTAGTTTCTCTTCTCTGTAGCAAGCTCGTTAAAAAATGAAACAAAGGTCACGAGCACATTTTATCTTCTCTGTAGCAAGCTCGTTAAAAAATGAAACAGAGGTCACGAGCACAGTTTCTCTTCTCTGTGGAAATCTCATTAAAAAAATGAAACAAAAGCTTTGAGCATAGTTTTCCTCTCTGTCGCAAGCTCGTTAAAAAATGAAACAACAATTTGGGGATTGAACCCGGAGCCCTGAGCATAGTTCTTTTTCTGTGTCAAGCTCGTTAAAAAATGAAACAGTCACCTCTCTTGAACCTTCTTTTCATCCACTCTTATCCTTTTTCTCCATCTCGTAGAGAAATTGGTGACAACCTCAAAGTCGATGAATGAATTGAATCTTGGAGGGTATGTCTCCAACCTTTGATGATCATTCTGGAGTTAAGTAACTAGCTTTCAAGATGGGGGCATCCCGAGCTTAGTCTTTGTTCTTTCTCGTGCTCGTAAATACATGAGAATGCAGTCGGGTAAAATTTTATCTCTTTTTCGGACCCGCATGGATATACGAAAAAGGAACCCCTTGAAGTCATCTTTAAGCTCTTTTTAGACTCTCTAAACATGAAAAGATTGTCGAGCGATCTTGCTTCCTTTCCCACTTGTTAAAAGGTTTGAAAGGACATCTTTCAAGTGCTAATTTATCTCTTTTTTGGCCTCGCGAGACTAACATTAAAAAAAAGGATGACTTTGGAGTCTTCTTTATGTTGTTTTCAGACTCTCTAAATATGAAAACCATCGAGTTTACCTTCTCTGGACTCGTTAAACGATCATACATTGAAGGGCCCATACGGGACCGAACCCTTACTTCTTCCAATTCGTTAAACAAAGGAAGAGGGACCTACCGAAGGTGAGTCATATCGAGCATGTGTTACCCTCCTTGAGCTCATTAAATTAAAAAGAGGTACTCGTCTATCTAGATGGGGGAAAAATTGAAAGAAGAAAGCCCAACAATTTTTTAGAACACTACCAGTAGCTCTTACGGTCACCCTTAAACACAACACTTTGTCTTTGCACGCATTTTAATCTGCTTAACCTCTGCATTGAGCTAATCCTCTGAGTTTCTTTTACTCCTTTGGGTCACCTGACGAAATTCACCGTATCCACTACATCATCGTGTTTTGGTCCATGTCAAGTTTCTAATGTTGTTCCTCAGTGTTCAAGGGAAGTATTTTCCTCGAGAGTCAACCATCACAAATATCTTGTTTCAATACCCGTGTCAGTCCATGTTCATTTTATCTACCAATTACATCTCAGTGTCAGTTTCATGTCGTTGATAGGGGATACATCAAGGCCTTCCTTCGATGAGTCTATTCCTGTCGACTTCAACACATTATCCAAGAACTAGACTTAGAAACCAGTTAGTACCTTGGGACCTACATGCCTCAATGGTAGGCCTCCTTGCGTCCGACAGTGGGTTTAAATCATTGACCCCTGATCGGATGATTCCACGGATGTTCAACTTCATCTCATTGATTCGCATTCGTTGGAATGTACTAGAGTACCTTGGGAATCATTGACATCAATGGTGATCTCCCTCGCGCTTGTTAACGGTTTACATCATTGAATGGTAATCAAGTGGTTTCTGCCATGTTCGACATCAAGACATATATTCACATGGTTAGATTCGTACTACATCGAGATCGGCAAGAAGACCCTGGGTTGAGTTTTCACTCTTATGTATACTTTTCCCAACTTGCGAAGGAGTTCTTTTGAACCATGACACATATACTGTTACATATATCCACTTTGTATTGGTCGTGGCTATGTCTTGTCATCTCGTAGATCCACTATGTATTCTTCGTGGATACGATCAGTTCAGGTCATAGGAGTATAGATCCACAGTGTATCTTCAGTGGCTATACCTTTTTATCAATGTAATTATGGATCCACAGTGTATTTTATGGTGACCATACCTAAAAAGTCTTTATCACTCAAGCATAGGTATGCCTGCCTTGGGTTTGAAACATGTCATAATATTTGTTTGATGGTTGTGTGCAACTTTTTCCGGTTTCTCTGCATCCATACCCTTTCTCCAAAAATTCTACAAAGTACTTCAGTCATCATCGTCTTATAACTTCATACTTTGGGGGGCAATTTGTTACACCTCAAATATACTCACTTCGATAGTGTCGCAAGTGTCATCATTACCAGTGTTGTAAGTGTTGCATCTTGTCTGCAAGTGTCGCATCTTGACTACAAGTGTTGCAAGTGTCACGAACATCATACTACCATATTTCCCATGTTGTCCCTCTAACGACATCACAAAGACACTTAAGACACCTCAAAGGCTAGTTTGGAAGAAGAGAAATCAATTGATAGGAAGTACAAACCTTTTTCCATGGAAAAAACCACAAAAAAATGGATATTGGAGAGGAACGCTCCCCTACCAATTGTCAGAGAGTGTTGGTGCTCCCTGAACCTCTTTGGGGGAGTGTTTTAGCACCCTGTGCATCCCTTTGGGGGAGCACTACCCCTTTTTTAGAAAATTTTGGGTTTGTTGAGGCAAATCAGGGAACAATCCCTCAATTCCTGAAGGTGGTTGGATTCAAATAGATGGTCAAGGCATGATCTTAGGGAAGATCCTCAACTGAAGGAGAGGAATCCTCAACTTATCCAAAATATCTCTCAAGTGGTTGAGCCTCTCCAAGGTTATATAAGGAGGCCTTCTCATGGTGAAAGGTACAATGGATATTGAGAATTATACCTAACTTATGATCTCATAAGAAGGTATTGACATGGAAAAGGTTGGAGATGTGAAACTTATGATCTCATGAGTGAGATGTCATCAAAGAAATTAGTGTAGATTACTTGAGCAAAGGGGTTGGACAAGGAGAACTGGAAGAAGCTGTTGCACCTTCATTCAAAGGATTGTAAGTACTTTTACTTATTCTCATTAATAATCAATGCTTGGCCTATTTCTTTCAAACTTATGCTTGTTCCATATGAATTTTTCTACAGTAGATGGATCTATGTTTGAGCTAATCTTAGTAGAGTAGGAAGTCTTGTGTACCTTTGTTTGTCCTATAGGATCTATCAGGGAGCTCAGGATCGAAGCTTAGCCAAGACTTTGCAAGGACAAACGTCACTAATAAGGTACATATCTTTCTCCTTCTCTTTCATTCATTAGCTTGATTAGATCTAAAAGGAAGTCAGTGTCCATGTTAAGAACTTTTCTATCTTGGCCTTAGGAGTCTAGAGGCCAAGAGGGAATCCACTTGTCTGCAGGGGGATTCACCTAGAACAGAAAGGATCTCCTTTATATCCACTTCCCTTGCGCGATACTTGACTACTTTAACACTGTTTGAGCCTTGATCGGGTGCTCCATGAACTGTTGTACTTGAATTAGCACCATGTTCGCCACCTTTCCTATCTCCGCAGTCCACGATGAGTCTTTTTCTGCATGTAGTTTGACTATGTCATGCAAGTCGGAAAAGTCCTCGGGTGCACCGAATTCTAGGAGACCGATGTCTCTCAGTGCTTGACTGATCTTGGTCCATATCCTTTCACAATCAATTCATTTCTCTTGGATATACCACTGCGTTTCTTGGGCCATATTCACATAGTATTCAACTGACTTCCTTATATAATCGTTGCTTCTGTCCCTTAGCACTCGAATGTTGTGATCTTTGACGTCTCGACCCTTTTGAACCATACTGATGTAATAAATTCTCTCAACTGCTTGGTGGGCCTTCTCATACCATATTTCCATGTCTTTTCATGTTGCTAGCGCCATAAGGGTTTATTCCTGGAAGTCGGATATCCCTGCAGTGAAAAGGTGCCGCTCACTCAAGAATTTGTTATAGGCATCTTGGAATTCTCTTCTCAAGAACACTGTGGCCTGTGTGGAGTCCTCATAGTATTTCTCCAAATGGCGTAGATGATCCAACTCCTTTAGCGCAACGGCCAAATCCTCTTCATATTTCCTTGCTCTATCCAGGGTGGCATATGTGATTTCCATCCTTGCACCGATAAGCTCAGACGTCTTGGCATGCTCCGTGCTGATCAATTTCTCCTCTGTGGTGATGAGGAAGGAACTGTCCAAAGTAAACCTCCTTTTCTTAGTGGTTCTATTCATGATGGATTTCCTCTTTCGGTTGTAGGAGATGTCTTGTATATCGATAACCTCATCCACAGGTTCGAGGATTTGTTGCTCTCCCCAAGAAAGAGTGTTTCCCAGGCTCTCGACGGTGAATGTTCAAGACTGGGTTCCTAAACCTCTTCTGTATGTCCTGATGGATCGACCTCTGGTTGTTTCTCATCGGGTGGTAAATTACTGGTCAAAATTGAGGAATTAGGCATAGGTTCGGTACTTACTTGGTGATCGACTGTTGATATGCTGATTTCCTATTGTGGAATTTCTCCTTCTTGTTTGTCCAATCCTAGATCATCCCTTGATTTTTCCATTGGGGTTCCTGGTGTATCGAGTAGCT
Organism: Picea engelmannii; assembly: GCA_009831015.1. NCBI lineage: Eukaryota > Viridiplantae > Streptophyta > Pinopsida > Pinales > Pinaceae > Picea > Picea engelmannii. Next base: position 313,242 of record ML785057.1, read on the forward strand.
TAGTTTATAAGACACTTTAGACCTCCTGGTCTCTCTGTGGAAGACTTTCAATTGGAGCATTGAGAGTTGGGGAAGATACTTTCTGGAGTTCCTTTTCGTCTGCAATCTGCACCAGAGTCACCAAGGAAACCTCTGAACTCTCCTCATCACCATATATAGTTATTAAGTCATGAAAGGGTTTTGGTGCACTAGTCCTACCTGGTGTCCTTGATATCTCAGGCTGAGTTGAAATTCCCCTGGGTGATCTGATGTGTGGTGGTGGGATTTCAGGATTTTCTGGCCTGGTGATTCCTTCAAGTTGTATCTTCTCTGAGCCACTTGGATCTCCTCGAGTTTCGATTGGGTTGTTGGAAAGAAACCTCATCATCTCTACGAGATCCAGGTCATTCTGCAACTGATCAATGACTCTATGTGCCTCTGCCATCAAGAGCAATCCCCTTGTCTGTGCTTCTAGTGTCAAGAACAATCCCCCTTCTCTGTGCCTTTGTTGTCTCTGTCACTCTAATTTATTCCCTGGCTCTGAGGGCCTCTTGAGTCTACTGCTCTATTTTTTCCACCTGTTCATCTATGCTCATGGCCTTGAACCTGGTCATATTTGGGTTGGCCATCCTCTGCACCACCATGTCTCAGTCCTGGGCGTTCTCTGTGAAGACTTCATCCTCAAACTTATCGTGAGCATACAACCATCAGGATGAAACCCATGAAGCATGTTGTAGGACTAGGCCTTTTGGATCATGCTTGCGGAATTGGCCTACTGGGAACCTGAATTTGAGTTGGATCAACCCTTCTTGTTTGGCTTGAGAAGTATCCTTTACCAGATAGAAAACTACATGGAAACCGTAGGGTATGAAATCATGTTTCTTGTATTTGACCAGTGTGGCATTGTATCCATGCAGGATGGTCTGATAACATATTTCTCCCACGACGAGCCAGTTTGGGACATGATTTGGTAGGAGATGTGGTGCTCCAGTGGCCCCGAACACCCTAATGTAGGTTGCGCGCTCATCCAAGTACCAATGACCTACCTTGGCTATCATTTTCTTGGTTTTCGTTGATATCCTTGGGCATTCCTTATTAAAAATAATAAAATAAATGCGGATGATGAATTCATCGTAGATGAGGGTGTAAGATTTATTGTACCTATTTTCCCATAGCACGCTGAAGTAGACATGGACCAGGAGTTTTGCAACATGCCAATTTAGATTCATGCTGGCGAAGACATTCCTAACGCACATGACATCAAGAAGGTACGAGGCCATGTGGAAAGTTGGTGCCTCTCCTTCCTTCAGCCACTGAGCCTGTTGTATACAAGTGCTCAGCTGTTTTGAGATTATCACTCCCCAGTTGAAGATGCTCCCAATGATCGCCACTATGTATGCCAAAGTCATCCATGCTTATGAAAACTTGGAGCAATCCTTTTCTCCATATATCCAGTAGATGAGAGCCATCAAGTAGATGTATGGCTCCCTCAGGTTGATTGTTCCATACCATCCATTGTTCCAATTAGTGAAATTCTTGTCTTCCCTCTACCATGAATCCATCGACTGACTGGTGTCATGGAATTCATATAACTTCACCATGAAGTCCGTGTTGAGTCGCTCCTCTGGGTCCCTGAGCTTGTAGTATTTCTGGACCTCTGTCGGGAGGAAAAATTCAATGCACTCACCATTCTCATCATTGATCAAACATTTCTTCCCATTCGTGTGGTCGATGAGCCACTTCAGGACCTCTATGCAAGGGAAAATGGGGGTTATTCTCGCCACCATGTGTAAATATGATCGTTGGATGTTGGGAAACACCTAGTCATCGAGCGCCCTTACGTCCGGGTCATTGTGTGGGATATACTATGGGAATTCTTCTCTGCTAATCCTGTTGAAGAGATCCCCCCACTATGGCAACGTTACCTTGGATCCGGTGCTTTCCTCTGTATCGCCAAAGGCCAGAGGCTAGACAAAAACTTTCTTTGTTGTTGTTTTGACAATAGGTTCCACCCTAGGGGCGTATTCCAACTTCCTCGTAATCCCCGAAGAAGAACCTTCACCTATCTCTAGTTCTTTCAACTTTGGTGCTCTCGACAAGCATCTAGTGGTTGGATTTCTCAGGGAAATTGTTCCTACAACTTGAGAAAAGTTTAAAGACTGTGTAAGAAACCAGACGAACACATATAAATTATAACGAGGGAATTGATAGACTTCGATACATACCTATGAAGCTTTGTTAAACCTAGTTTTTGGTAATCAAAAGGGGAAGTCCAGTTCTGGAGTTGCTCGCTCTGCTCCTTCGAACATTCTGGAATTCACTTACACGCATAATGAATTCATTCACAATGGTTCTAGAGATTTAAACATGGAAGATCTTACCGTGTCGCATCAACCATTCAATTCGGGTTATGAGTGAAATTTCAACAAATCTGCTGCCGAATATTTAGAGGAGTTTGAACTTAAATTCATCATGGGTTGATGACGGAGGCATGGGTGGTAATGTGTTATATTGATGATTTCAAAATTTCATTGTCTAATCAGTGCACGGGGTAGCAACTGATACAGGATCGAGAATTAAATAGTTCCTTAAATGTCCTAAATTCGATCATATCTAATGCCGCAAATGTCCCATCATTCCTCTTTTTTAGTTGGTGGATTGGGGGTTGGGATTGTGCCGTGAAAATTTGTTGATATCCTCTTGCAAAATCTCTGATGTTGATTGATCTTATCATACAATGATGATGTGGAAAAGATGACTTAGAGGTGTGACTAGGACCTAGGGAACCACAAATGACTTGGGATAGAACTAGACTATACAAGCCTCTTACCTGGTAAAGACACATGGCGTTTGAGACCAGTGACTTAATTCGCTCATGATAATCGAAGTCAGGACTTTCTTTAAACCATTCGTTCTAAAACCAAATCCTAACTTATCGACGCTGAAAAGTGTCAAGGATCGATGATCGATGATAAACCTACCCAAGTGATCTCGGATCGGCTCCCTAGAAAAAGTCCCAATGTCGATAACGCATCGGGAATCGGTGGTCGGATATAACTTTATCATGGTCGAAATGATTGTTGTGATCTTTCTGGATTTCTCCCGATCCCGATAAGGCGCATCGGGCATCGTCTATATATTTATGTCTTTTGTTAACATTTGTCTTTCTCGTATCTCCTCGATGCCGAAGGGAATTGACTATCTCTCAAACCTTTATGCAAATAAACTACTAAAACCTCCTTCTTTCGATGCCGATAAGGATCGACAATCGAAGACTGTTGTTTTCGTGTGGTTCCTTTACTTTTCTTGAATTCTTTTCGACACCGAACTTGAGTGCGTTAGGTGCAGGGTTTAGCTGCCGATTCTTAATTCAGGTGTTAAGGTATTTTAGACATGAGGTTTCATAAAAAAAACTTGAATAGGTGATAAGAGTCATGAAAACAGTCAAAGATAAAACATTTCCCAAAATGAAGTCGAGTCAGATAGTGCAGAAGACTAAGTGGTACCCAAAAAGTGACAAAATTTGATAAGTCTTTTTAGGGTGTGTTGAGTGCTCAACAAATGGCGACTTACTGGGCGAAAGCAGAATATATGTTCCTTCCTCGGGCTTAGCTGATGCAAACGATGGTTAAGAACTTATCTGATTTTTTATCAGAGCCCTTTCTATCCTTGTGTTTGAAATTTCGTGATTGGTGAATATGGGCCTATCTGTGGGGTTTCAACCTTTATTCCACCTTTTTTTCCTATAATCATGACACATGCCCTCTTTTGAAAAGAGTCGAGTAAAGCATTCACTGGCACTAGGCCTTTTAGTTAGCGTCATTCACTTGCTACGGTGTTTCCTTGTTGCTAGTGAGCGTCCATAGCCCCGACAGAGTCACCCCGACATCATAGACCTTGCTCTGCTGCCAACGAGTGTCCATAGCCCCGATGAAGTTATCTGCATACCCTCTCCTACTTTTCACTCATTTGATATAATTGATTTTATTTCGGGAGAAGACCTCGAGCGAGTGGGAGAGGAGGACATCTGTTATTTTCAAAATGATATGGTTAAGGTGATTTTTTTGCTCATTCTGTCTTGAGGTACATGAGGTCCTTTCTAGCTTACCGTCTTTCCCTTTAGGTTTTACCAAACCACCAGGCGGACACTTCATCACTTTTCCAAGGTTGTTTATTTGCATAGGTTAGATACAAAACTCCTTCAAAACAATTGCAATTCTCCCAACGCTTCTTATGTTGTATGTAAGCATGAGTAAGGAAAAAAGTTCATTATACCGCATGAAATAACATCAACCAATGCCTTTATAAACACAAACTTCAAAGCATAACCAGTACTATAACAAGCAAACAAAAAATGAATAACTCCACAATCAACATACCTAAAAACAAAATATCATGAACACAAACAAATTTTTTTTTTTAATAGAAATATTGTTTTAGGGCTTGGCCATTCACTGGGAGGGCATCAGGTTCCCCCCTCAGATTTTTCAACCGATATGTGCCTGCCCCAATTTTATCAGCTACCTAAAAAGGTCCAAGCCATATATTTTGAAACTTCGAATGCTTTCCCTTCAACTCATTTGCTCTGTCCCATTTCAGGACTAAGTCTCCTACTTCAAAATTATTCTCTTTGGCCTTATGCTTGTCAAACCACCTTTTAACTATCTGCTAATGAGAAATAAACTTTGATTTTGTTTTATCCCTTTATTCTTCTAGCATGAGGAGGGTATCGATTGTTTGTTGTATAACTGATGAGGGTTGTCCTCTAGAATCCTAATCAAGCTGAAGTGATGGAAGCTATAGCATGTTCAGGAGAATGACTTCCTGTCCGTATACCAAAAAGTATGGGGAATTCCCTATAGATTCCTTGGGTGTTACTCTATCAACCCATAAGAAATTATGAAGTGAACTGTGCCAATTCCTCTGGTTGTTTATAACTATTTTCTTTAATATCCTCACTAGGTTCTTATTGGTTGATTTTCCACTCCATTCCCCTATGGATAGTAGTTTGCAGAGTATCTGATTATGATTCCTTTGTATAAAGAAAACTCTGCTAATAGGGTGGAATAAAAGTAAGCGACATTATCGAGAACAAGGATGGAAGACATACTGAACCTTGTGATCAGTTGTTGTTCTATAAATTGGATCACCACATTTTCGTTTACATGGGTCAGAGCGATGGCCTCTGCCTATTTCGTAAAATAGTATGTGGCAATCAATATGTATCTATGTTCTTTTGAAGAAATCGGTGTAATTTCTCCTATGATATCTAACCCCATTGCTTGAATGTCCTGGAGACGACCACCGGTTGGATTGAGACAACTGCTCTCTTTTCCCTCCCCATGCTTACTTGACAAGTTTTACAGTTCCTAGCATATGTGTGAGCATCTATGAACAGAGTAGGCCAATAATAGTTGACTCTCAATATTTTGTGAGCGGTGGTATTCCCTGCGAAGTGTCCACCTGTAGGACCATCATGGAGCTCCTTCAGAACCTTTTCCACGTCTTCTCATTCGAGACATATTAAAAGTAACCCATCATAATTAAATAGGAAGAGTACCGAATTTAAGAGGTGATATTGTGCCGATTTTAGTCTGAGAGCTCTCCTTTCCTCAGGGTTTAGGTTTTCTGGGCAAGTCCCATGGTGAAGGAGATAAGATAATTTCCCATACCAAGACTCTTTCCCTGGGGATACGTATGAAGCTTCATTATACCATAATGCCAATTCATTCTCCCACCCAGGGTCTTCATTTACTTGGTCCTGGGCTTCAGCTTCCAGTTTACATAATCCTTGTCCCTTAACTAGTTTGGCATGTTTTATACAAAACTTGGCAGCTGTCTTTATTGGATTTTGAAATTTTTAGGGATATCATTTATTATAGCAGAGTGTATTTTAATTTCCTTATCATCATGTGGACTTCTTAAAGCTTCTGAAGGTATTTGTATCAGTTCTTTATGGGAATCTAAAAATTCAAAATATTCTTCTTGCTGTTTGTGGGGATCAAGTCTTTGTTTAAGGTCATAAAAAAATTGTTCTACAAAGCATTGTTTATCCTCTATACCAAAGACTTTATTATAATCAAAATAATGAGAAAAATTATTAAACAAATCAATATCTTTCTCTTCAAAAATATCAACATATTCTGTATCTATAAAAGATTCAAGAATTATTTGAAACTCTGGATCAATTTTAGGGAAAGAGGAAACAATATCTTGAATGTAGTTATGAATTTGGTCATTAGGAACATGAAAAAAAGTGTATCTTCTTGAAAATGTCCATAACTACTTTCTTGCTTAAATTCATTATCAACAAATTTTTTATCTTCTTCACTATGATAGGAGTTATGTTCTATTTCAAATTATTGATTACAACAATGTTCAAAAAGAAGCTCAACCCGATATATTAACCTACAATGATAGTGAAAACATGCATGAAAACCTTTCAGAGAAGAAATACTAGGAGGAAGATTTCAAAACCATTTCCAAGCATCTCTTTCCAAATACATCACGAAAATCTTCATTAGTACATCCTCATGAATAATACCTAACATATTCATACAATCATGAAAATATTGTAAATGTTGTACAGGGATGTCATTATCATCTTCTTGAAACTGAGGAAGAAATTTACCCTGTATTTTAATATCAGACATATCATTAGGAAAACCAGGTATAACAGAGAAATCAAAAGGAGAATACCTTGCAACTTATATGGAAGTAGTTGAATTTTCCATGGAAAATTTGTGGAGTCGCCTAAACATGGAGTCTCTAGGTGGAAATTCAAATTGATAAATATTCTTCAAAGAACTAAATGCCTGTTGTTCTGTTCATTTTCACCACCAAGAGTCAGAACTTAAACTTTTTCATTAACCAGGGAAAATAAACTTTTTAACTTCGATCCCCAGAAATGATGCCAAAAAGGATGTTGTTCCTGGCTAGGGAACAATGTCAAAGCATCTTACAAGGCTTATATAAATCCTCCCCGCTTTAGTCTTTCTTGGAAGAATACAGAAGATGAGGGGTAACCCTCAATCAAATGATATTCAATAAAGCTCATGTGCATAAATAAATAAAATTAAGATTAAAAAGGGAAAGGTCATGTAAAACACTAATCAACATATGAACAACAAACTACACAATTCATCTAGTGAGATAGGGCACCGTGATCTCTATTTCCCAAGTTATCAAAATAAAATATGGAAGAACTAAAGAAAATTACTTTAAATATTATTGTGTAACATTTAAAGTAAGATAAATAGAATTGTTAATACTAATGGAGGGTAGAATTCCATTAATATCTTCAACTTCGAAGAATATGTGCTATCAACTGATATGCATGATACAATTATCTAAATGTAATTCAAAGAAATCTAAACAATCAACACCAAATCCATGTCCAGTGAGGTGCGCACCAAACTGTTTCAACATTAACCTCTGATATAAAAATTGTTATACTCACTAGAGCAAAGACAAATGCAACATCATGAGATAATTAATATCATTCACAAATAAGTAGACACAATATGAAATTTAATGAGGGTTAGAAAGAAAAACAAAATAAATGCTAATATATCAAACATCCATTTAATTATTACTCCCTAACGAGATTCTAGAAAATATTTTAGACAACTAAGAAATGATTAATATAAATAAAGGAAGATTACAAACTGAAGAAAATAGAGGGATGAATACTCTCTCATATTAAAACTATGCAGAAATGTTATTACATATTTTCATGGTGTTTACAGACCAAAGTTGGCCTTCTATTCCTTTCCCACGAGGCCGATCCCTTCTAAGTCCCCAATGTTGTCCTTTTATCCTTTTGAATGATAGTTAGGGTTTTCTTGCAGTAACAACAATTAATCTCTTTAGAGGGCCACTTTGTTACATTTGCTCCACTTAAATTTACGGTGGAAATTGATATTGAAATAAGCAATAATGTGGTGTGTTCAAACACTTCTGCTAATTCTTCTTTGTTCAAAATATTTTCCACTTGGTAAATATTCAAATGTTATCATTATTTTCCAAATCTTAGCAATTTTTTAGGTTGAATCTATGAAATCAGATGAACAAATTTATTCTCATCACTGGGTGCATAGAGTCACATTCAATATTAGTTCACATGTCATGGATTGCTCAAGACTGTCTTCTTTGTGGTGTGGAAGGGTGTAAATCGTTGATAGAGATTGTATAAAGCCATTGCTCTTGGATCTAATGTACTTGACTAGGTTGGGAACAAATACAAATATGTCTTCATCTAGGAAAATATTTTTTCATCCAAATACATTTGACTCTTCCCGTTAGTACACAAATTTTCTTACCATCACGTCACTGCACTATATATATCAATGATGTATTTATTCTAAGCATAATTTTTTTTTAAAGCAAGGAACACATCGTTTCTCTACAAATGTTTCTTTTGTTGGAAGATTGGTTGTTGTCATTGATGTCAACCCTAGTCATGGGTTTTGGACCGCAAGATTGATGAAGGTATTTGGACATGAAGGAAAATGCACATGCATATACAACACCGATGGATGGATAGTATACATCATGTTGTTTCTGGTGGTATGTGGCACATCACGTGGATCCTCATGGTTGAGGAGAAATGAATTTTTGAAGATGACAAAGTGAATTGTACATGTAGGCCCTGAAGATAATTAAAGAAAAGAATTA
>ML785057.1:332618-347909 GCA_009831015.1 Picea engelmannii
TATATATATATATATATATATATATATATATATATATATATATATATATATATATATATATATATATATATATATATATATATATATATATATATATATATATATATATATATATATATATCAAATTTTTTGATGCAAAGGTCGATGCGTGCTGCTCTACAGAACCTTGTGGGATCTTGCTTGCAACTTGTTTGGTGTTTACTTGGTTCTTGGTTGTATGTTTCGTTCTAGAAAATTAATAATACATTCAGGATATTCACAGTTTTTCTACGATCTTAAAGACTATAGAGGACATGATTTTCCCTTTAATATAAGCTCTGTGACGCAAATGTAGTATGTGGCTTGTTTTAGCACTTTTCCTTGATCGATGAACTTAGTAAAATTAATCTCGTGGAATAATTTGAAATAAAAGAATATATACTGTGTGAAATCCAATGGAGATATCATATCAACAAGAGGCCATTAAAATTCAAATTCTTCATTGTTATACTTGCGGTGAAGCTGACAATACAATAACTTTACTTAGACATCCCAAAATTGATTTTCTTGTAGATTTTTTAGGCTTCTCTTATATAAGTAGATCCTGGAAACTATAAGCATGGCTTGCTGTATCTATTCCTTGATTGAAGAACCTGGTCACATGTTTAATGCATTTCATAGTTGTTGTTAAAACCATCAATGGGGATTTCTTAAACCAATTCCCGCTTCCAAAAATTTCCATCCCCTTTTTTTTTTCCCTGTGTGTTTCGTTTCTGGTTACTTACTCATTTTTCGAAAAAATGTCTACGTGCGGAATTTGGCGGATTCACATATTCAAATTTCCACTTACTTTTATATCACTGGCCCGACCAACCGCTTCCCAGTTTCATATTGAACAAACTTTTTGGATCGCGAGTTCCCGGATAGGAAGGTTCAACATTGCATTTCCATTGTTGCACCGCCTACAAACAACACCCGGACTTCCACGATCTTCAAATTAGAAAAAAAATTTCCCTTACTCTCGTTTTTAGCACTTTTCCTTGATCGATGAACCTAGCAAAATTATTATCCTGGAATAATTTGAAATAAAAAAAATATACTATGTGAAGTCCAATGGAACTACCATATAACCAAGAAATTCAAATTCGTCATTGTTAATACTTGCGGTGAAGCTGACAATACAATAAATTTACTTACACATCCCAAAATTGATTTCCTTATAGCTTTTCGACGCTTCTCTTATACAAACAGATCCTAGAAATTATAAGTATGACTCGTTGTATCTATTCCTTGATTGAAGAACCTGTTCACATGTTTAATGCACTTCATAGTTACTATTTAGACCATCAATGGGGCTTTCTTACACCAATTCCCACTTCTGAAAATTTCCATCCCCCCCTTTTTTTTCCCATCTACTTTCCATTTCTGGTTACTTACTTGTTTTTTCGGAAAATTCAAATTTGTTGTTGTACTTGCGGTAAAGCTGACCATACAATAACTTTACTTACACATCCCAAAATTGTTTTCCTTGTAGATTTTCGACGTTTATCTTATACAAACAGATCTTGGAAACTAAAAGTATGGCTTGATGTATCTATTTCTTGATTGAAGAACCTGTTCACATGTTTAATGCATTTCATAGTTACTATTAAGACCATCAATGGGGATTTCTTATACCAATTCCCGCTTCCGAAAATTTCCATCCCCTTTCTTTTTTTCCATCTGCTTTCCATTTCTGGTTACTTACTCATTTTTTCGGAAAATTTCTAGGTGCAGGAGTTGGCGGATTCACGTCTTCAGATTTCTACTTAGTTTTATATCACCAGCTCGACCGACCGCTTCCCCGTTTCATATTATACAAAATTTTTGGATCATAGGTTCCTGAATAGGCGGGTTACCGGATAGGCAGGTTCAACATTTCTTTTCCATTGTTCCGCTACCTGCAAACAACACCCAAAATTCCACAATCTACAAATTAGCAAACAAATTCCCCTTTATCTCGTTTTTTTAGCACTTTTCCTTGATCAATTAACTTAGCAAAATCAATTACCTGGAATAATTTGAAATAAAAGAATATATACTATGCAAAGTATAATGGAACTATCATATGAACGAGAGGACATTAAAATTCAAATTCGTCATTGTTATACTTGCGGTGAAGCTAACAATACAAAAAATTTAGTTAAACATCCCAAAATTGATTTTCTTGTAACTTTTCGACGCTTCTCTTATACAAACAGATCCTGGAAACTATAAACATCGCTCGCTATATCTATTCCTTGATTGAAGAACCTGTTAACATGTTTAATGCACTTCATAATTATTGTTAAAACCATCAATGGGGCTTTCTTACACCAATTCTCGCTTCCAAAAATTTCCATCCGCTTTCTTTTTGCCCTTTGCTTTCCCTTTCTGGTTATTTACTCATTTTTCGGAAAATGTCTAGGTGCGGGAGTTGGTGGATTCACGTCTTCAGATTTCCATTTTACTTTTTTATCACCAGACTGACCGTCTGCTTCCCCATTTCATATTGAACAAACTTTTTGAATCGTGGGTTCCTGGATAGGTGGGTTCAACATTGTGTTTCCATTGTCCGTCACTTGCAAATAACACCCAGACTTCTCTGATCTACAAATTAGCAAACAAATTCCCCTTCATCTTGTTTTCTTTCTCTTTTTGTTTACTTGGTCCTTTTTTCGAATGTGTCCTTTTTTCGAATGTCTCATGCTTTTATTTACAACACCCGAAGTTCCACAATATACAAATTGCTTGCCCAACATTGTGCTTCCACTGTTCCCCTACGTATAAATAGCACCCAAAATTCTGCGATATACAAATTGATGGCCGAAATCTGTCATTGTGACATACAATTTGACCATCGACCCCTCACGTCTCCTGGGTATATCTTGTGACCCTTTTTTTGTAACCCTCCCAACCGCTTTCCATACTTAGGAATTTCTTGGAATCTATTTCGCGGGTTGGCAGGTGGACGAAATGTACAATGCTTGGTTGCTCTTCGTGATCCCCACTACCTTCGTAATTCTTTCTAGATATGCAATTTTTAAGCTTTAATGCTATTAGTTCATCGTGCAGGAACTGTTAAGATTGTCATTAATGTCCGAAAGGATAGAGAAGATTTGTCATTAATACAAATTTAACCAAGATTTGCAGAGAAGATTGTTATCCTTTCCAAGTATTCATTTCAAACACGATTCAATCTCTTTCGTGCATCGACCGGTTGACGCCTTTAAGAAATATATAATTCTTAATCACTCTTCCCCATCACTGTCACCTTTGTACTTTTTTCTAAATATGCAATTAGTAAGCTTTAATGGTAAGAGCTCATTATGCACGAACCCTAGATATTTTCATTGATCAATGAAAGGCTCGAGGAGATCTTCCATTGATACATATTAAACCAATATTTGTGGAGGGTTATATTATCCCTCCCCAATTTTCATTTCAAACATCATCTGGAGAAAACGAAAATTCTCATTAATTTATGGCAACAGTTCTGTCCAGATATAGTAAACAACTTCAGGCATGATGGCCAGAGGTTCAAGTATTGCAAGGCATATTATTACTACTCATCTCCCTCTGCCTAAGAGAAAAAAAGGAGATGGTCCATTGGTGTACCGAGAGATACATTTCAAGACAAAGAATTCCAAGGCAACCCTGCCTTCTTAGAAAACCTACCCAGTTGCATTGATGGCTGGCACAGAGGTTGATGCGATGGATTCTGAGCTAGAAGAGGATGATCTAATGGATGATGATATGACAATGGATGATGGAAATGCAGAGACTGTTTCCACTCCTGCGCCCAAGTTGAAATCAACCATAATGGGCGGTACTTCCCGGCTCAGCGATGGCGGTCCTGAAAACACCAAAAGGAGTTTCAGAAAATAAAACGATGTTGAACGCAATAGCCTCTTTGTAGCTCGAAATTAGGAATTCCAGAGGTCCAAATTAGTCCATTCTAGGCCGAAGTCTTTCAATGTAAGAAAATGATCTGTTGATGCTCTTAGAGATATATTTCAAGCCAAAAAACTATTCAATTGCGGGACCATTGTCCTATTTTCTGGATATACAATCAACATCTTAGGGATTGAGGAACAGAACTCCCACTGGTGCAAGGAATATTCCTACTAGTCATCTCCTTCCACCCAGAATGGACTAATTTGGGCCTCTAGAATTGCACATGAAACTTGTGCCCCTGAAGTTTTCGACTGTGGAGAGGTGGTTTCTTGGTGTGTCCTAACTTTAAGTTAAGGGATATTTCATTTTATCTGCAACGTTTTTCATCTTCTTCCTCACGAGAAGCTTCTGAGAACTATTAATTTTACCACAGGATGATCCATCGAGGAGAAGACTGCAAGGATTTCCTAAAAAAAAAACATGGCAATCAGTTTTGTATGCATATTGAAGAGCATCTCGATGGCTCCTTCATGTTGTAGATCCTGTGCCCATGTTTATGACATATATGTTCAATGTTTTGGCCCAAAGAACTTGGTCCAATTTCTAAGGATAGATATACAATGCTCAGTGTTCTTTTTTTTTTTAATGGATTTACTATTAAAAAAATTTCCTTGGAGTCTTGGTTGATGCTTCTTTTCTGTATTTAACACCTCTTCTCATTGGCATGGTTTGGTAGTATTGTAGTTATTTGATATTTTATTTTCTTAGGTAATTTGTTCTAAAATGGAGCATCTAACAATTATATGACAATGCACCGTGTCGATCCATTAGGATTTTATGGAAACAAAAAATGAATTTCAAACAGTTTCAAACCAACATTCAATTCTATTCCTAATGCAGATAGAACATAGCAATATCAAATCACAATGTTGCAACAAGATCGTCATTCTTGTATCTAGACATGCAATTATTAAACTTTAATTCTAACAACACATAATGAAAGAAGTTTAATACTTAAGTTAATATGTTATAGTCATGGAAGAATGTATCAAGAACACACTTACTCCCACAAGTTGCAATACAATCTAATCTTCAACAAAGCATTTGCTGACAATTACTAGAAAATGATGGTTTTGCAACAATGGGGGTTGTTTGAAATCAATTCATGCTTACGGAAATTTCCCTCTGCCTTTCTATTTTCCCACTCTTTTATACCCTATAGTTTCTCTTTCTGGTTACTTAGTCATTTTTTCCGAAAATGTCTTGTTGTGCGGGTTGGCGGATTCATGCGTTTCAACTGAGCACTTCCCCTTTGTCTAAATTGCACTTTCCATTGTTTCGTGACCCACAAACAACACTCCAGCTTCTGAGATATACATATTTACTTCTGGACTCCCACATCATCCCCTTTTCCGTGTTACACCATTTGCACCGAAATGTTTCAATATATACAATTTGACAGTTGGGGCCTTACGGATCCTCGGGAAACTGTCACCCTATTTTGAAGCTTGTCTGACTACTTTCCACACTTGACCATTTCTTGACATCTCTTTGGTGGATCGTTGACTTCGCAAGTTCAAGAAATTTCAAATTTTTAGTTGTTGTTTCCTGTGCCCGCTACCTTTAGATTTATTTCCAAGTATATGCAATATGTATGCAACTTCTCCAACAACATACAAAAAAGATCTTGCCAGGAAATGGAATATCTATTGTAGATTTGAATATATTGGACCTTCTTTTCCCTCTTCTATACTTGACCAAATTGCCGTTTATTTTTCCCCTCTTCTCTCTCTTTCTCGTTACTTAGTCATTTTTTCAAAAATGCGACTCTGACCAACCATTAGCCATTCGATGCCTAGGCACTCTTTAGATCGTGAATTCCCGAGAAGACGGGCTCTATATTGCACTTCCATTGTTCCGTGGCCTGCAAACAACACCCGGACCTCTGTGATATACAAAAATTTTTCCGCACTCCTACATCATACCCTCTTCCATGATACACAGTTTGCACATGAAAGTTCCAAGACCTACAATTTGACCTTCGGGTCCTCACGTCTCCTGGGGAACTATTGCCACCCCATTTTGAAGCCCCTGCATCTGCTTTCCATATTTCACCATTTATTGGAATCTCTTTCGTGCCTCCAATTCCATACTTACCTAAATTTTTTATCTTGCGGATTCTCGTACATGAGGACTGTACTTCCAGTGTTCCATGACCTACAAACAACCCCCCTCACTTCCAATATATACAAATTGACTTCTAGACCCCTACATCAACCCTCTTCTGTGTTACACAGATGCACTCAAAAGTTTTGATCAATACAATTTGACCGTCGAGCCCTCATGTCTTCCCTGGGACTCTTGTCAACCTATTTTGATGCCCGTCCGACCGCTTTCCATGACCATTTCTTGCAATCTCTTTGGCGGATTGTCGAGTTGGCGGGTTCAGACAATTTCCAATTCCTAGTCGCTGTATTTTGTGCCCGCCACCTTCACACTTTATTCCAAGTATATGAAATAAGTATATAACTTCTCCATAAACATACAAAAAAGATCTTTCCAGGAAATGGAATATCTATTACAGATGTGAATATATTATCCCTTCTTTTCCGTCTTCTATACTTAACCAAATTCCCGTTTCTCTTTTCCCTATACTTTATCTTTCTCGTCACTTAGTCGTTTTTTCGAAAATGTCTAGCTACGCAGGTTGGCGGACTTTCGGGTTCACAACTCCTACATCAGGCCCTCTTCCATGTTACACAATATGCACTCAAAATTTCTGATCAATACAATTTGACCATCCGTCCCTCATGTCTCCTTGGGAACCCTTTCCATCCTATCTTGGAGCCTGTCTTCCAAATTCCTACATCAACCCCTCTTCCGTGTTACACAATATGCACTCAAAAGTTCTGATTAATACAATTTGACCATCGGGGCCTCATGTTTCATCGAGAACCCTTGTCAACCTATTTTGAAACCCGTCCAACTGCTTTCCACGACCATTTCTTGCAATCTCTTTTGTGGATTGTAGACAATTTCCAATTCCTGGTTGTTGTTTTTTGTGCCCGCCACCTTCACACTTCTTTCCAAGTACATGCAATAAGTATATAAATTCTCCAGAAACATGCAGAAAATATCTTGTCAGGAAATGTGATATCTATTACAAATGTGAATATATTATCCCTTCTTTTTCATCTTCTATACTTAACCAAATATCTGTTTCTCTTTTCCCTGAACTTTATCTTTCTCGTCACTTATTCGTTTTTCCAAAAATGTCTAGCTGCGCGGATAGGTGGAATTCCGGGTTCACGTTTTCAGTTGTGATTTTATATTGCGTTACCGATTGACCGCTTCCCCATTCCATACCCAACCACTTCTCCGACCACATATTCCCAGGTAGGCGTGCTCTAGATGGCACTTCTATTATTCCATGACCTGCAAATAGTACCTTGACTTCCACGATATACAAATTTACAACCAGACTCACATCATACCGTCTTCCGTATTACAATATACCTATCATGCCCTCTTTCGTGGTACGCATTTTTCACTGAAAACTTCCGAGACATAAATTTTGACCGTCGGGTCCTCAAGTCTCCCGCGAAACTATTGTCACCCCATTTTGAAACCCATCCATACGCTTTCCATACTTTTCCATTTCTTTGAATTTCTTTCACGGATCATCGGGTTGGTGGGTTCAAGAAATGTCCAATTCCTAATCGTTGTTTCATGTTCCCACACCCTTTGCAATTAGAAATTATATACAAGATCTTAGTTCTAAGTATGCAATTAGAAAGCATTAATGCTAAACCAATATTTGAGGAGATCTCCCATTAATACGCATAAAACCAAAAATTCTGGATGGTTATATTATCCCTTCCAAGTGTTAATTTTAAACATCATGGAATGTTATTTGCAAGTCGACGGGTTGGTCCTTTCACAAAATTTTCAATCCTCGATTCCAAACATGATTCCAATCGACTATTTCCCTATTCCATACTTGGCCACTTTCCCAGAATTCTGCAAATATACAAACCGGTAGTTGAACTTCCCCATCATACTCTCTTTCGTTTTACAAGTTTTGCAGTAAAAAATTTCGATACATAAAATTTGACCATCGGACACTTACCTCTACTGAGTATCCCCCGTAACTCTATTTTGAATCCCGTTTGACCGCTTTTCAGACCTTTCCATTCGTTCCTTTCTCTTCCCCGTCTTCGTGATCTTTGCACTTGTCTATAATATATATATATATATATATATATATTTCTAAATATGCAATTAGTGACATTTAATTCTATCAACTCATTGTGCAGGAACCATATAGATTTTCATTGATGGGAGAAAGGCTCGAGGAGATCTCCTATTAATATGAATTAAACCAAGATTTGCGGAGGGTTATATTATCCCTTTTGAGTGTTGATTTCAAAATCATGAAATGTCATTCGCACGTCGTTGGCTTGACACGTTCACGAAACCGCCAATCCTTAATTTCTCTTCACCGTACCCGCCACCTTCTCACTTCTAAATATGCAATACATAAGCTTTACTGCTAATAGTTCATCATCCAACACCCATATAGATTGTCATTAATCAACAAAATGCTCAAGGAGCTTTCCCATTCATAAGCATTGAGCCAACATTTGCAGAGAGTTATATTATCCCCTCCAACTGTTCATTTCAACCATCATCTAGAGCAAACGAACGTTCTCATAAACCTATGGCATCAATTCGAAAATAGTTCTGTGGAGATACAATGAACATCTTCAGGTGGGAGGACTAGAAATTTCAGTGGTCCAAGGCATATTCTTATTACTCATCCGCTGTCGCCCAGAACAAAGTAATTTGGACCTCTGGGATTGCTCGTGCAGGTTGTGTCCCCGAAGTTTTTCAGTGTAAGGAGCTGGTCTCTTGGTGCGTCGATAAATTTATTTTAGACAAAAGAATTATTCCACTGTAGGACCGCTCTTCTGTTTCTTTGTCACCTTAGGTCTTCCGCCAGATGTTAAGATTGTCGAAGCCAACATTGACGTTCAAAGGAGAAGATTCCAAGAAGTTCCTAGAAAAGAATAATAATGGGTTGGACCCCTTGCCCGATCTCTTGGAAGACCCGATGGTAGTTCCTAAAGATATCACAAGATTGCAGGTTAGTTCATTTAGAAATCCATTTCGGTAAATTGCGCAGCTGTTTACAAGAATAACAGAACAAGAGTCCACAACAACTATTTCTCGGATGGCTCTTGATATTTTGTATTTCACAGTCAAGGAAAAAACCATTTTTGATTGGGGCAAGCTAATTTACCATGAAATATGTTCCCAATTGTCAAGCTTCAAAATGGAGAAGAAATTTTATATGTCATCCTACTTAGTTTTTGTGATAGCACATTGCTGCCAGTTTCCAAAACTGTCTTTGTCCAAGAAGATCAACTGGGAATTCGACCCAGTAACGTTTTGGTACCAGGCCTTGTGGAAGCACAAGGCCTACCACTATTTTTATGAGGTCTTAATGGCTTCATGTCTGTTTTCAAAGTTTTTTCGTTAGGAGAAGATTCTCCCTGCATCTCTGAACATGCAACTGGTTTTTTGGACATGAAGGGAACACTTGAACATCTAGATAATTACATTGTGATAAGGACTTTTGGCTCCAGGGAAAAACCTGATCTCTTTCCATGTCACATTACGAACAAAATGTTTGTTACAGAAGTAGCAAGGCAATACAACTATTGGTTTCATCTATTCCAATAGAAGAGAAAAAAATAGTTCATTCCTCTGCCTTGGAAAGTCGGGGACTTTGTGTTGAAGAACTTCAAAAAAATTGACAAATTCTCAACCCATTCTAGCAACTTGAATTTAATATATGTTGAAATCATAAGAGGGTTCGAACCCTATAATTATTTTTTACAACATTTATAAACAACTGGCTTCGACAATTGTTTTTTCAAAAAACACCTGAACGAAACCAGAGACATTGGTGACAATGCTCCTACTTCTGATGCCGATGACCTAGACACAGTAAAAAGCAACACTGAATTGTACAAGCAACAAGGAAAAGGCCTCGGTGAGAAGAGTGTTCAATCAACGAATAACACTCCCAAAAGTACGACATCCTGGAGCATCGCTCTAACGAACCACCACAACAACAAAGAAACTCAGAGTTGTTCAAACAGAGGAGGAGATAACGACCCTCCTCACCCTAAAATTGATAGTTCTCACAAGCTTCCAGTAGACAAGAAGAGAAAAAAAATTGTGGGACAGGTGGAAGAGCCCGAAATTCTGAGTGAGAACATGGAACTTGAGCCTGATATAGATAGTGTATTTTTCTACCTTGATCAACCCGAAGATGAGATCTAGCATAGTCGTCCAATGGACATATCTGATACCGAAATGTTTGACGAAGATGAATCCTTCGTGTTCCAGAGTGTTATTTTTGACAGCCAATGCAAAAAATTGATTATTCAAAAAAAATATGTAAAAAATAAGAAATGAAAATGTCATTCAGATGTTAACCTTGCGAAGATGCAGTCGTCCCAAATATATCGACTTCACATAGCGACCGCAGATGCATTTGATGATTCCATTGGAGGCATTGAGGCCGATAATTCCAGACTGAAGGATCGGGTCAAGGAATTGGAAGAGGCTTTGATTCCTATGCCATTGCTTGCCAATCCTTTGGAAATAGCCATGCCTGCCACCCCTGCAGCCAAGTTAAAAGGATCCTCCAGCCTCCTCACATTGTGTAGAGGATATGTGGAGAAAAATATCAAGAAAATAATGGAACTGGTTACTAAGGTGTGGGAAACATCACAAACCATGACTTCCCTTGGAACAAGGGCACATAATTTGCTCGAACATTTGCAGGCAGAGTTAAAATATGAATAACAGTTCTATTTAAACACGGTCCTTCCTTTTGGCACCATTTTCAACAATATGACATAAACAAGAAGAAGACAACAAGATCTCCCATCCAAAAACTGGATCGGTCAATTAAATGCATGCTAGAAATAAAAAGTGAAGAACCTGCATCTCATTGTTCAGTTAAGTGAACAAGCCATATCAAAGAAAGAAAAATTATTCACAAAGTTGTCCAGAGTAAACTTATCCAGAAGGACCAACGACTTCCAAGACCCCAACTTAATTAGAAACTCCTTGCCCTTAACTAAGCAAGACTTCGATAAACAGGTTGATATTTTTAAGGCGTTGTCTTTGGAAAATTTTTACAACATCCTTGAATATGGTCAAGATGATGTCTACGACTGGATAGTCGACTATTCAGTACAAAATGATGAAATTGACCAGGCTCTGCATAATCTTTCTATCGACTTCAGGGAATTAGAAAATAAACTTTTCAACATAAAAATATGGAATGAGATCAACGTCGCCCCAATGAGAAGCTACATTGAAGACTGGTTGGAAAGGGAATTGAATAAGGTTGCCGACGAAATGAAATAGACAATTTCCACGATTCCAGCAGCCATCGACGACATCAATGAAAATTCATCAACAAGAAAATAGAAAAAAGGGTCCTATGTACCATCACTGTAAGTCTGCTGATTGCATCCTTCTTTGTTTATCAATCCAATTATTCCATTTTTTTAAATAGAAATGTCTAGCCAAAGACTGATACCTTTCAATTTATTCTTTTCAGGTATTACACTCTACCGTCGCCCACTTCTTCTTTCTACAGTCCCATTTCTTGTACACATTTCTCTTATGGTCTGCGGGAGCCCCAATCCCAGTCTATATGACAAACACATTGAAATTTCTAGGAATATGTAACAAACAATATTATTTTTTGATATATTTCAAATAAAACTATTTTTTATCTCCTTTTATATTTATGTCCTTGCATTTAAATTTCTAGGAATATGTAACTTTTTTGATATATTTCAAATTAAACTGTTTTTTTATCTCCTTTTATATTTATGTCGTCATAACATAATCTTTCAACATAGTAAAATAGATTATATACTTTCAAAAAATAGATGGGGCTCTAGAGGCCACGTGTCATTTATTGCATGGATACCACCTGTGCTTCATGTTGCTTGCCACATCTCTATTGCAGTTTCCATCTTCTTCCGCTACTTTTTCTTATCCCAATTCAACCCGACAGAAACTATGCTGCCACAAAACACTTGTTAATAATACATTTGGGTTACACATATGAATGATTTTTTTATTATAATTTTTTATTATTATTTTCATGTTCTTGTTATAGCAATTTGCTCATTGATTATGCAATAAAGAAATCATATTTGAATATTTAACGGGTGTTCCAAAAGTTGATTCTAATCCCAATGGACTCGATAACTACTTTAGGAGCAGATTTTCGAAGCTGTTTCTTAAATTTACTAATTTTTTTAATAATCACTGCTCGACTAAAATATGTTTCATAGAGTACTTTCCTACAAGTGATGTTGATGGCTGGGTTTGATTTGGGAGCATATTTCCAAGGCAAGAAGTTTTCTCTTGATAATGCTAGGAATAAAGATTCCATAAAGTGTACTTTAAAGTGTTGTAAGATGAATTTATATAATCATTAAAGATCTAGCTAGACGTGTTCTAGCAAAGACATTTATATGTCATTTTAAAAGCTCGTAATAGGAGTATGAAACACAAAATTCCTTTGGAAAATATTTTAACAGTGTTTAACCTCTATTTAATCCTCTAATTCATACTAAATATTTGTTCCCTTTGGAACCTTTTTTTAACTTACTCAACATTGAAATGAGGTAAGATTGGAAGTGTTCTTCCATAATATAACAACCACAATTAGTTGTACCATTCTCTGTCATTATAATTTGATTATGCATGTACTTTAAAAGATTGAGAACTTATTGATATTTAAGTTGCAAACATTTCTATAACAATGTGCTATTACCATGCTTATAAGAACATCACTTAAATTTGAAAAAGGTGTGTTATCCTTTTATAAGTTATATAATAGAATATGGTCTTGAAAACCAAATTACTCTAAAATAATGAATTCATATTCAAGGGTGGCAATGTGGTTTTATAGATAAGTATAGATTCTTCGAATTTATCAACCATCGAGCGGGACCAAAATTAATTGATATGTGAATTTTTTGGTTCTTAAAAGATCCCAAATTAAAATAAATCTATGTTGGTATGTTTGTGTGTATAAATAAATTAATGCACAATGTTATATATTTTTATTTAGGGTAGACATTGAAAGATTTATTTATTATTATTGTTTTTTAAATGCCACATGTTAACTTAACATTAATCATGAACATTGCACATCTCACTCATATTAGATTGTATAATATATAATGCACCACACATATCTCAGTATAATTAATCAGAAAATATCTATAAAATGATGATATTATCCCTAATAAAACAATACTTTTATGTTGACTTAATATATAACAAGAAGATTTGTCTTTTTTTTACACTAGATAAATAATAAGAAGCCAAATTATGCATTGCCGAGACATTCCTAACCCTGGTGTCTTAATATTTAATGTGTATGAAAGTTACAAAGAATAAAAACATAGTTAAAAAATGGAATATAAAACAACTCTTTCATCTAATACATGAAAACATTTATTAGCTAGAATATATGCTATCGCATATTTCTAAATGGCTAAGTGTTTTCTTATGAATTTGTAATTTCTTACAGGAACTCGCCAACATGAATACCGAAATTGTCCATATCCTTTTGAAAGGATCTAAGAACATAAAGAGTGTATCTAAAGTTGGCGATAAACATGAATCTGAATTCAAAATATTAAGAATTATTTGTTTTAAAATAATTATCTGTTTAAAATAGAGTCTACAAAGATTGTGGTTGATTTGTTTTAGTATCAAGTTTTTTTTAGCTTGGTTCTAAGTTGAGGTGTCAGAAATCCATCTTGAAGGTGATTATTGAAGTTTAATAGACTTAGAAAGTTTAAAGAAAAATAACTTAAGCATGCATTACTAACATTATGACAAAGTAAATGTGGGTGAAGGTTGGTGCTCGATAAAAATAACTTATGCATGGAATCATATCATGACAAAGTACCTATGGAGGAAGTAGGATATGCTTCTATAAGTTGGATAAATCTTTAAGTACTTGCAAGAAAAATATTGGGTAGGAAAGAAGTATGGTCAAAGACAAGAAATATGGTTAAAGACAATTTTGATTGTGGAAAATGCAAAGGAGATATTAAAGAATAAGAGATAGGTTTTTCATTAGAAGGAATTCATTGTTAAATAGATTGTAATGAGGAAAAGATTTTAACATGAATATGTTTTATAGGATGAGTAATATATATGGATAGAACACCACTATTTTTCACAAATGTGTATGGTGAGAGTTGGTATCCTTTGAATAACATATAGAGTTTGGTTTGTGTATGAAAATAATGACAATTTGTTAATAACTATGTTTTTGTTAACTACTGTGTTTTTCTATGTTATGTGTTTCTTTCAACCTATATGAGTTGATTTATAATTAATGGGTATCTTAATTAAGTGACAGCTTCCAAAATATGTGATATCTTAATTAAGTGATAGCTTCCAAAATATGTGAGTTGATTTATGAACGGATGCATCTCTTAATTAAGTGCTAGATTCAAACCTTGTTGTTATTATTTAGCGAGGGTTTTCATTTAGCGTCATGTAGGTTTTTTGTCTAATTGTGTTTATGAGCACGAGAAACTCTAGATGCATAGTATGTAATCTTTGGAAAAACAAAGTAGAAATAAAGAGAAGAAATGTATATTAATGTCCACAAATGCCCAAATTAATCCTATGGAATTCAAAAGTATACTAAACATTAATGGTAACATGGAACCTAATGGAAAAAAAAAAATCTAGGCTAGTGAAAGAACATATGACAAAATAACAAAATATTGGTGTAAGCCTAAATATTTAATGCATTTTTTGGTCTTAAATACAAGTGAAAATCAACATGCGATAAAATAATTGCATGGTAGTGGGACTTGTCAGAACTTTTTTTGTTTAGGTGAGTCCACTTAACTTAGAACTTTACGATTCAAATTAGCAAGCCTTTTTGAGAATCACAAAGACAATGTGAAGACATGACATGTTTGATTGACTTGGAAATTACTTCTTTCCAATTCAAGGGAACCTTGATGTGTTTGAGTTAAAAAACTTGGTCAAATCCCTAGTTAGTATTTTTTGAGAGAATCACTTTTACATGCCATCTCTATGAACACTTATTTTTAGTATATATTTAAATATTGTCTAGTTTCAAAGATTTCCTAATTTTTTCGATAATATTATTTAACACACACACACACATCTCGCTCTCTCTCTCTTTAATCCAAGATGTAGAAGGAAATGAGTTATCTACTCTAAAATGTGTGTACACACTTGTTTTTTATTCTCAACCCAGTGTTCCTGGGAGAGCTAGGTTTCATTCTCTCT
>ML785057.1:354908-419824 GCA_009831015.1 Picea engelmannii
TTCTCTGTTACGAAATTTTTCAATACTTCCATGATCTCCTCTTTTAAACCATCCATCTTTGCCTCCAACTTAGCTTCCATCTCTTGTAGTTCATCTTTTGTTACTATCTTCTTTTGTAAATCATTTATGTCCCTACGCATTTCATCACCTTCATCAAGAGTCCAAGTAGGATTGTCTAGAGGATTTTTTGCTATAGAAGTTCCCTTTTTGGGTGGCATGTTGGCCAAGTATCACTTTTGAACCTTGATTTTGAGGTGGTTTTGCTAGACAATCTTTCTTCTATTGTATCTCCTAAGTTTCGACCCTTCTGGGTATGAAACTTTATTTTATGTAGTTCTTTGATATTTCTTCTCTGCAATTCCACAGGTCTGATCAAAATTGGATGTGCCAAGTGGAATTTACAATAAATTCCCCACAACTTGCTGATTTTTGTCCTTTCCAGGAGATCTCACTTGTATAGCATTCCCTGCACGAAACAATTGATACAAAATTCTGAAACTCATACCAGAAATACTACAGACTGTCCAGTATCCAATGAAACCAATCCCACTCAATTTGGATACTCTAGGAAGAAGTTATGATTGTTTTACTTGGAACACCTTCTTGAGACTAGTCAATAGGACTAGTCAGATACCCTATCTTCCACATGGTGTATCTACTAATTTAAGATGACCCAAAATATAAAAGTTTTTCCACATATACCTTACCAATTTCTAAGAATAGCCTCTATATTTCAGTGTCTGAAATGTTACAAAAAAAAATTTATAGCAAAAATTCTGCAATGACTCAGTACATGATATTTCCAGAACCCTATCTTGTACAGGTTGTATCTCCAAAATTATAAGGCCTCATGAATGGAAATTTTAACCCAACATACCTTGATCCATCTACTAAATACCCTCCAAATTGTTTCTTCTGAAACATTGTAGAAACAAAGTTATAGCGAAAATTCCAAGGTGTCTTAGATGTAGCAGAAAAACCCCAAGACCTTGAGCTCTGATACCATATGTTAAGAATCAAATATCAATATAGCATAGAAAAACCTCAGAAAAAGTAATCAACGCCTTGAAAAAGAGATAATTTCAGATAATAAGCCTCTTCGAGGGGGAAACCTCCTTTTACCCTACTTAAATGTTCAAGTACAAGATGGTTCCAAATGAAAATGTCTCCTTGGTATATATAGGAGACTAGGAGGTATAATTACAACTAATGGAATAAAGTCGACATAAATAAAACAACATTACTAATGTAATATGCCCCAATTAAGGGGAAATGAGCCAATATTAGGGCTTAACATTATTGTTCCCTTTTCTTGAGTTCAGTTGAAGAAAGCACTATCTTGGATCTGATAAATTTTATCCCAGATCTATCTTTTTGTTTTTCCTATGCGTTGGTCATGACTTCCCTGTCCACACAGAGCAACCGAAGCCTTCCTGGTCGCGGTTTCTTGCCTTTGTAACAATGACCATCTCTGCTGCCAATTCTACCAGGAGTGACCATACTCTTTGGTCGCATTGTTTCTCTTGTTGGGTTGCGACCCAATCACATTGTCTCCCCCTATAGGGAGAGACCGACCCCTTAAACCTACTTTTTTGAAGAGTTATCCTTCAAAAAACCTAGCTAGAACCTTTCAGACTAGTTTCCTTCAACACTCCATACTTGTATCAAGTTTGTCTCCTTGATTTTGCATCAATTTTTTATTTGAAATTTATGAAATTATCTTCTTTTCGTGGCGATCTTATGTGATTGATAGGTACAAACAATATCACCTAATTTAATCCTTTTAGTCTAGTAGAAGGTTATTCATAGCTTCCCGAGAAGAATTTTCTTCCAAAGTCTACCATTTCATTATACAAGTCTCTCTTTCATTAGTTTGAATGTTTGTCGTTTCCCAAATCATTTGAGAACTTTTCAAACTATTGTTTAGAGTTAAAATCTTTTTGTGTGCTTTAAATTTGCATGCTTGGTTTTTTCTTCCATATTTTGCATTCATTTCCGAACATTTTCAATTGAAAGCAAAGAATGCAGAATAATTTTTTGTTTCCATTTTCATGTAATTTGAAAAAATAAAAGAAACAAAAAAAATTTCATTTAGAATGCTTTCAAATATCATTGAAACAATTTATGCTTGGTTGGGAATTTCATAAATCACTCTATGAGTTTGGTTGAAAACAATGTCCTTTTGTCTCATTTGCAAGAATACATAGAAATCGGTATGCATTAGGGTGTTTTATTCCATAAAAATAAAAAAGAAAGATTCTCTTCTCCCTCTCGTAAATAGGATTCATTGAAAGGAAAATTGTTCAAATTTCATCTCTTTGCATCCTTTTGAATTTGAGTCTCTTCACATCATAAGTTTCACTTCCACGCAACCTTTTGAGTAAAGAACAACCTTAAAAATGAATGCGTGTTAATAAAATTAACTAGACTTTTTGTTTTCTAAGAACACCAAAAACAGTCTAGGTATAGGGTCTTTGGATTAAGATAAGTGTATAAATTGTCCAAGACCACAAACAAAAACCATAGGATACTAAAGAGTGCTTAAACCCAACTTTATTATAGGCATAGCCGAGAACCCCCTCTTACACAAGGGCTACACATGAGGTCACATATGCTTAGGAAACATAGATTACCCCTCCGAGGTTTAACCATACGTAGTGGAACGATAATATATTCGGGATTCTTCTTGAGAATCATCTTTTTTCATCTGGTCTCAGAACTTTGTGAATCCTGAATCCATTCGGGATCATATGAATCTTTTTACGGTCCTCTTTTTCTCATTCCTCTTGAGTAATTTTGGAATTGATATCTTGCCCATACTGTCACACCCGACTATCGATTGTACCCACCCAGAGGCTGATCCAGATTATTTTCGGCACAAAATGAGAGTGGAGATATAATAAAGAAATGTGCAGAGATAATGCATATATCCAATAATATAACATAAATATATCAGATATTCAACCATAAACATAGAGATATAGTAATACATGATTTCTATTAATGAAAGAAATGTACAGAGACTGTAAAAATACAGAGTGAAAGACTCGCTAGAATGGTGGCAGCGTATCTCTGAGAAGAGATGTGACGGGCTACTTGCATTCGCAAGAAGATGATTACAATGAGGATGTGAAGGAATTTTTACAATAAGAAGGAATGCAAAAATCCCTAGACATCCAAAAACCTAACCCTAGGAGATGAAGCGCCAAAATTCATGTGGGCCCCATTTGGGTAAGTGAGTACATCAACTTCCCAGGGTCATAACTTTTGCATACGATCTCCGTTTTAGGCATGTGATAGCTCGTTGGAAAGATATTGTCAAGGAGATTCATTTTGGGGGATCAATCATGCCTTCTACTATAATTGAGAAATTCTATCTCGAAAAAAATTCATTTGGGCCCTCAAAATGGCCCCGGAAGTTAAAACCTACTAAAAATAGTAAATTGCCAAAATTGCTAGAAAATTGTTTGGAGCCATTTGGAAAAGGTGGGTGGCCACCGATATCCACATAGATAAATCCTCCCTCCTTAGTAATAAATGGTCTCCATTGCATTGATTTCTCGGGGGAAAGGGAAAAGCGGTTGTTGAATCTGCATCTTAGTGAGCTACTTGTCTTGTTGGAGACGTCGCGCTGCTCCGTTTGTGGAAATCTGTCATGAACCTATTGAGGTTGAGGCTATTCAACAAGTCAAGATACATGAGAGGATGTTGTGGTGAAGGAATATTTGCACTTTTCCGCAACCTTGTCGACCTGCTTCTGTTGGATAGGAGGTGCTTGGGGCAAGGATGTAGTGGTTGCAATGTTCTTTTGTTCTCCTTTTGAACAGATTGTGAAGAAGTTGAATTTTGCAGTATGAGATACTACCTTGCGACACTTTTTAGGTGGAACAGTAGTCGGAACTACCTCTATTATTCTATAGAGATGACCCCCCAAAGTGACAATGACACTATGAGGTTGAGACTCATAAATAACATGGCGCTTCCACATATATGGCTGGCCCAAGAGAACATCATAGACATCCATTGGGGCAACATCACATAATAACTCATCCTTGAAGGGTTGGATGCCATATGAAAATCGACACTGCTGGCTGACACGAAGATCTCGTCCTTGGCAAAGCCACCCTATGTTGTATGGCTGCGGGTGTGGTGTTGTCGACAATCCCGACTGTTTGACAACCTCTGTTGAGATGTGGTTCTTATGGCTTCCACTATCAACAATAAAATGCAGCGGGGTCCCCTTCACCCACATCTGTGAATGAAAAGGGCACCCCCCCTCTTCAGGATCTGTTGGTTCTTCTGGTTGAATTGTTGCGGTCGCGACAATAGAAGTGGGGTCTGCGTCAATGATATGTCCTTTGTCGGTATTTTCAGAATCAGATTATGAATCAAGGTTTGGCTCCTTGTCTTTGATCTTAGCCACCAATGACTATTTTGAGCGAAATTCATCGGTGGTGTGCCAGGGGCTTATGTGGAAATCGCACCATTTTCCGATGTCCTTCTTTGTCTTCCCGTGACCCTTCTTTTCCCGTGTCTTGGACTAGTTTTCAGGAGACTGCTTGTTAGGGTTGTCTTTGTCATACTTTGGTTGTTTCGGATTTGCAGATCCAAACTCCCATTTATTCTAGTGCTTAAATTTCTGCTCACATTTAACAACATATCGATAAGCAGCACCGAGTGATGAGATGTCCAGAAAATCCATTAGTATGGATGTATCTGTGTAGAGCCCCACGGTATTTCAGAACCAAATGTCGCTCGAAGTCTTTGAGACCCAGCTTGGTGCACAAGGTATGGAAGATATTGGTGAACTCTGGAACTGCTTGGCCCCTCTCTTGCCGAAGTGTGGTCCATCTCATGTACTGGTCCTCATAGTTTCCAACAGGGTAATATTGTTCTTTTACTGCATCCAAAAAAAACTCCCAAGTGGGATCGACCCCATATATTCAAGACTCCTCTTTGGAACTTTTCTCCCAGTAAGTTTACCACCAATGTTTGACATGAGGGAGAGATTTAAGGAGTGTAAAGGTGATCTTTTCTTTGTCTAAAAAATTGTGAACAAAGAAATAACCTTCTAGTAGAGTTAAGCATTTTTCTAGTTCTTCTGCATCTATTTGTCCTTCAAATACAGGAATATCAAAATTAACTTGTACCTTGAAGGTGAGGTGCCTCCAAAGTGGCCACTTGATGAAGATGCGCCTGATGCTATCGGCAGGTGTTAAAGAATGTGGGCAAAATTCTCCATCATTTCGTCCCTCTGTCGCGTGAGAGATTGCTTAAGCAATAGATTGATAGTATCGTCTGCTCCATTTTTTTTCTTTTCTTCCACCATTGAGCGTTTCTTGGGTGTGTGATAGAAATTGTCCTCAAGAGAGACAATCTTGAGACCTGACTTGCTATACTCGGACCTCGTCAGGGACATGCACTGAAAAAACGATCAAGAACAGCCTGCTCTAATACCTCTGATCCGGATTATTTTCGGCAGGAAATGAGAGTGGAGATATAATAAAGAAATATGAAGAGATATCGCGTATATCCGATAATATAACAGAAATATATCAGAGATGCAACCATAAACACAAATATATAGTAATACATGATTTCTATTAATGAAAGAAATGTACAGACTGCAAAAATATAGAGTGAAAGACTCACTAGAATGGTGGCAACTTATCTCTGAGAACATATGTGACAGGCTACTCGCATTCGCAAGAAGATGATTACAATGAGGCTCTAAAGGAATTTTTAAAATAATAAGGAATGACAAAAACCCTAGACATCCAAAAACCTAACCCTAGGAGATGAAGCACCAAAATTCATGTGGGCCCCGTTTGGGTAAGTGAGTGCATCAACTTCCTGGGGTTGCAACGTTTGCATACGATCTCCGTTTTAGGCGTGTGATAGCTTGTTGGAAAGGTATCATCGAGGAGATTCATTTTGGGGCTCAATAATGCCTTCAACTATAATTTAGAAACTCTATCTTAAAAAACCTTCATTTGGGCCCTCAAAATGGCCCCGGAAGTTAAAACCTGTTAAAAATCGTAAATTGCCAAAATTGCCAGAAAGATGTTTGGAGCCATTTGGAAAAGGTGGGTGGCCACTGATATCCACCTGGATCAATCCTCCCTCCTTAGGAAGCAATGGTCTCCATTGCATTGAGTTCCCGGGGGAAAGGGAAAAGCGTTTGTTGAATCTTCATCTTGGTGAGCTTCTTATCTTGCTGGAGACGTCGCACTGCTCAGTTTGTGGAAAGCTGTCATGAACCTGTTGAGGTTGAGGCTGTTCAAAAAGTTGAGATACATGAGAGGATGATGTGCATAAGTAATATTTGCACTTTGCACAGCCTTGTCAACCTGCTTCTGTTGGATAGGAGGTGCTTGGGGCAAGGCTGTAGTGGTTACAGTGTCCTTTAGTTCTGCTTTTGAACAGATTGTGAAGAAGCTGAATTTTGCAGTATGAGATACTACCTTGCGGCACTTTTTAGGTGGAATAGTAGTCGGAACTACCTCTGGTATTTTGTAGATATGACTCCCCAAAGTGACAATGACACTACGAGGTCAAGACTCATAAATAGCATGGCGCTTCCACATATATGGCTGGCCCAAGAGAACATCACAGACATCCAGTGGGGCAACATCACATAATACCTCATCCTTGAAGGGTTGGATGCCATATGAAAATCGACACTGCTGGCCAACATGAAGATCTCATCCTTGGCAAAGCTGCCCGATGTTGTATGGCTGTGAGTGTGGTGTTGTCGACAATCCTAACTGTTTGACAAGCTCTACTGAGATGAGGTTCTTCTAGCTTCTGCTATCAACAATAAAATGCAGTGGGGTCCCCTTCACCCACATCTATGAATGAAAAAGGCACCCCCCCTCTTCAGGATCTGTTGGTTCTTCTAGTTGAGTTGCTATGGTCATGACAATAGCCATGGGGTCTGCATCAATGATCTGTCCTCTACAGGTATTTTCAGAATCAGATTCTAAATCATGGTTCGGCTCCTTGTCTTTGATCTTGGACACCAATGACTGTTTTGAGGTACATTCATCGGTGTTGTGCCAGGGGAGTTTGTGGAAATCGCACCATTTTTCGGTGTCCTTCTTTGTCTTGCCGTGACCCTTCTTTTCCTGTGTCCCTTTGTTGCGGGAGAGCTTTCTCAAGCAACAGATTGATTGGATCCTCTGCTTCGTCTTTTTTATTTTCTTCCATTGTTGAGGATTTATTGGGTGTGCAAGAGTAATTTTCCTTAAGAGAGACAAGATTGAGACCCAAATTTCTATACTCGGACCTCGTCGGGGACATGCACTGAAAAAATGATCAAGAACAACCTGCTCTGATACCACTGATCTGGATTATTTTCAGCACGAAATGAGAGTGGAGATAAAATAAATAAATGTGAAGAGATATAGTGTATATCCAATAATATAAAAGAAATATATCATAGATGCAACCATAAACACAGAGATACAGTAATACACAATTTCTATTATTGAAAGAAATGTACAGAGACTGTAAAAATACAGAGTGAAAGACTCACTAGAAAGATGGCAGCTTATCTCTGAGAAGAGATGTGACAGGCTATTTGAATTCGCAAGAAGATGATTACAATGAGGCTCTGAAGGCCTTTTTACAATCATAAGGAATGCCAAAATCCCTATACATCCAAAAACCTAACCCTAGCAGATGAAGTGCCAAAAGTCATGCGGGCCCTGTTTGGGTAAGTGAGTGCATCAAATTCCCAGGGTCGTAACTTTTGCATATGATCTCCATTTTAGGCATGTGATAGCTCGTTGGAAAGGTATCGTCGAGGAGATTCATTTTTGGGGCTCAATAATTCCTTTGGTTATCATTGAAAAACTCTATCTCAAAAAACCTTCATTTGGGCCCTGAAAATGGCCCCTTAAATTAAAACTTGCTAAAAATAGTAAATTGCCAAAATTGCTAGAAAACTGTTTGGAGCCATTTGGAAAAGGTGGGTGGCCACCGATATCCACCTAGATCAATCCTCCCTCATTAGGAAGCAATGGTTTCCATTGCATTGAGTTCCTGGGGGAAAGGGAAAAGCGTTTGTTGAGTCTGCATCTTGGTGAACTGCTTATCTTACTGGAGATGTCGCGCTGCTCAGTTTGTGGAAATCTGTCATGAACCTGTTGAGGTTGAGTCTGTTCAACAAGTCAAGATACATGAGAGGATGATGTGCAGAAGGAATCTTTGCACCTTTCTGCAGCCTTGTCGACCTACTTCTGTTGGATAGGAGGTGCTTGGGGCAAGGCTGTAGTGGTTGCAGTGTCCTTTTGTTCTCCTTTTAAATAGATTGTGAAGAAGATGAATTTTGCAGTATGAGATACTACCTTGTGGAACTTTTTAGGTGGAAGAGTAGTCGGAACTACCTCTGGTATTTTTTAGAGATGACCCCCCAAAGTGACAATGACACTATGAGGTCGAGACTCATAAACAACATGGTGCTTCCAAATATGTGGCTAGCCCAAGAGAAAATCACATACATCCAGTGGGGAAACATCACATAATACCTCATCCTTGAAGGGTTGGATGCCATATGAAAATCGACACTGCTGGCTGACACGAAGATCTCGTCCTTGGTGAAGCCACCCGATGTTGTATGGTTGCGGGTGTGGTGTTGTCGACAATCCAAACTGTTTGACAACCTCTACTGAGATGAGTTTCTTCTGGCTTCCACTATCAACAATAAAATGCAGCAGGGTCCCCTTCACCCACATCTGTGAATGAAAAAGGTGCCCCCCCTCTTCAGGATCTATTGGTTGCTCTGGTTGAATTGCTGCGATTGCGGCAATAGCAGTGGGGTCTGCGTCAATGATCTGTCCTTTACCGGTATTTTCAGAATCAGATTCAGAATCAGGGTTCGGCTCCTTGTCTTTGATCTCGGCCACCAATAACTATTTTGAGCGACATTCATCAGTGTTGTGCTAGGGGCTTTTGTGGAAATCACACCATTTTCTGGTGTCCTTCTTTGTCTTCCCGTGACCCTTCTTTTCCTGTGTCTTGGACTGGTTTTCAGGAGACTGCTTGTTAGGGCTGTCTTTGTCATACTTTGGTTGTTGTGGATTTGCAGACCCGAAATCCTGTTTGTTCTGGTGCTTAAATTTCTGCTCAATTTTAATAGCATATCGATAAGCAACACCGAGTGATGAGATGTCCAGAAAATCCATTTCAGTATGGATGTATCTGTGTAGAGCCCCACGGTATTTCAGAACCAAATGTCGCTGGGAGTCTTTGATACCCATCTTGGTGTGAAAGGTATGGAAGATATTGGTGAACTCTGGAACTTCTTGGCCCCTCTCTTGCCGAACTATGGTCCATCTCATGTACTGGTCCTCATAGTTTCCAACAGGGTAATATTTTTCTTTTACCGCATCCACAAAAAACTCCCAAGTGGGATCGAACCCATATATTCCAGACTCCTCTTTTGAACTTTTCTCCTAGTAAGTTTCCCACCAATGTTTGACATGAGGGAGAGCTTTAAGGAGTGTGAAGGTGATCTTTTCTTTGTCCAAAAAATTGTGAACAGAGAAATAACCTTCTAGTAGAGTTAACCATGTTTCTAGTGCTTCTGCATCTATTTGTCCTTCAAATACAGGAATATCAAAATTAACTTGTATCTTGAAAGGCGAGGTGCCTCCAAAGTGGCCACTTGATGAAGATGTTCCTGATGCTATCGGCAAGCGTTGAAGGATGTGGGCAAAATTCTCCATCATTTCGTCCCTCTGTCGCGTGAGAGCTTGCTCAAGTAACAGATTGATAAGATCGTCTGCTCCATCATTTTTATTTTCTTCCACCATTGGGGGTTTCTTGGGTGTGCGATAGTGATTTTCCTCAAGAAATACAATCTTGAGACCCAACTTGCTATACTTATACCTCGTCAGGGACATGCACTGAAAAAATGATCAAGAACAACCTGCTCTGATACCACTGATCTGGATTATTTTCGGCACGAAATGAGAGAGGAGATATAATAAATAAATGTGCAGAGATATCGCGTATGTCCAATAATATAACATAAATATATCAGAGATGCAACCATAAACACAAAGATATAGTAATACACAATTTCTATTAATGAAAGAAATGTATAGAGACTGTAAAAATATAGAGTGAAAGACTCGCTAGAATGGTGGCATCTTATCTCTGAGAAGAGATGTGACGGGCTACTCACATTCGCAAGAAGATGATTACAATGAGGCTCTAAAGGCATTTTTACAATAATAAGGAATGCCAAAAACCCTAGACATCCAAAAATCTATCCCTAGGAGATGAAACGTCGAAAGTCATGTGGGCCCCGTTTGGGTACGTGAGTGCACCAACTTCCCGGGGTTGTAAC
Source organism: Picea engelmannii (assembly GCA_009831015.1). Taxonomy (NCBI): domain Eukaryota; kingdom Viridiplantae; phylum Streptophyta; class Pinopsida; order Pinales; family Pinaceae; genus Picea; species Picea engelmannii. Next base: position 365,266 of record ML785057.1, read on the forward strand.
TTTTGCATACAATCTCCATTTTAGGCATGTGATAGCTCATTGGAAAGGTATCATCAAAGATATTAATTTTGGGGCTCAATCATTCCTTCAGCTATCATTCAAAAACTCGATCTTGAAAAACCTTCATTTGGGCCCTCAAAATGGCCCCACAAGTTAAAACCTGAGCTAAAAATAGTAAATTGCCAAAATTGTCATAAAACTGTTTGGAGCCATTTGGAAAAGGTGGGTGGCCACTGATATCCACCTGGATCAATCCTCTCTCCTTATGAAGCAATGGTCTCCATTGCGTTGAGTTCCCGGGGGAAAGGGAAAAGTGTTTGTTGAATCTGCATCTTGGTGAGATGCTTGTCTTGCTGGAGACGTCGTGCTGCTCAGTTTGTGGAAATATTTCATGAAACTATTGAGGTTGAGGCTGTTCAACAAGTTGAGATACATGAGAGGATGATGTGCAGAAGGAATCTTTGCACTTTTCTGCATCCTTGTCGACTTGCTTCTGTTGGATAGGAGGTGCTTGGGGCAAGGCTGTAGTGGTTGCAGTGTCCTTTTGTTCTCCTTTTGAACAAATTGTGAAGAAGTTGAATTTTGCAGTTTGAGATACTACCTTTTGAAAATTTTTAGGTGGAACAGTAGTCGGAACTACCTATGGTATTCTGTAGAGATGACCCCCCAAAGTGACAATGACACTACGAGGTCGAGACTCATAAATAGCATGGCTCTTCCACATATATGGTTGGCCCAAGAGAACATCACAGACATCCAATGGGGAAAAATCACATAATACCTCATCCTTGAAGGGTTGGATGCCATATGAAAATCAACACTACTGGGTTACACGAAGATCTCGTCCTTGGTGAAGCCACCCGATGTTGTATGGTTGCGGGTGTGGTGTTGTCGACAATCCCAACTGTTTGATGTTAGGTAGAAATATTGTCGTTTAATTTCGTTGTAGTATTTTCCCAACCATTTAATTTGTCAATCTGAGGTTCATAGGCTTACGAAGCACACATAGTATATATGCAGGACTAAAGTAGAAGTAATCTAATCTAAATTGTTGAAATGAAACTAATCTAGGAAAGAAGGAAATTACATAAAGGAAAATCAATACAACATGTGAAGAGTTAACGAAAAATAACATATGTGAGCTCACACAATAAAGCTATATTGAATTACATAACAATAATCAAATGACAATCATGAAAGCATAACAATGAAAGAATATGAATCAAAGCTAAGAATCCCTTTCTCTTTTGAATCCTAATGACTACTCTGATTCTAATTGCATCCTAATTAAATTCTCATGAAGAGAGAGCACTCTCTTTTATACATGAGAGCCTTGAAGATAAGATAACCATCTCATTATTACAGATCCACTATTCTCTCAACCTATTTTCCATTATTACAAAATATAATCCCTTTAAATCCTCACACATATCTCTCATATATCTTAGATAAGATATTCCAACCAAATCTCCATGATCTTCTCCTTTGGAATGGTCTTGAATTATCTTCTCAAATATTGAAATGGTGGAGGAAGTATTCGAGAATTCCTTTGAATTAATCCTTCACATATTCCTACACATTACAAAGCTCACACATATTTGAGATATATATGAAAACATGTTAATTTTCTAACATTTAATCACAAATTCCTTTTAAATACTAAAATGAATAAAGTGGATAATAATAAGGTGAAACCCAAGTATATTTATGGAAATGATATCATGAAAGGTTAATGGGACGATGAAATGTGAAGAAGGATGACGGGAAAGGTGGATGAGAATAGGACATTTCTGAGCCCCAACATACCCCCGAACTTAACTTGTTGCATGTCCTCATGCAACCATGCATGGATCTTCTCAATAAATTTTGGCATCTAAATGTTGGCTTTGAGTGATGATAATAAATGTTTCCCAGGATGGGATTTACATGAGTAACAACTGACATTTTCTTATGGTTGGTTCTTGTGTGACAACCATGAATATAAATAATGTTGGTTGTTGTGTTAACAACATTCATTTCATTACTTGTTCTCTTGCTGTTATGATAATAATTTACCCATATTTTTAGTTTCCAGTAACAACTGATATTTTCTTATGGTTGATTCTTGTGTGACAACCATGAATATAAAGAATGTTGGTTCTTGTGTTAACAACATTCATTTCATTATTTGTTCTCTTGCTATTATGATAATAATCTTCCCATATTTTTACTGGAAAATGTATGCTATCAATGTGCATAAGGAAAACATCACTGAGTATAAGAAATCCCTTTTTTGTTTGTGTGAATCATGCCAATATGTATATCAATGCTTATGAAGTAAAGTGCAACAAAGTATCATTGGAAAAGAAATGTTCATAACTGGTAAATGAGACGGAAAAATGGAATGTTAGTCGTGGAAAAATGGAGTGAAGATAGTGAATAAGGTCTCCTACCCCCCAACTTAACTTGTTGCATGTCCTCATGCAATGTGGCATAAGTCATAGAAGTGAAAAGGAAAGGGAACTGGATCAGGGAATTTTCCAAATTATTCATTGCTATCAGTTGAGGAATTACATGATTAAAGTTTAGAAAATAACATACCTCCACTTACCCAAAATGGTGATGAACTATGCAATAGGAATATAGCTAATGCGACTGCTAGATCATGGAAGATGTCACTGCTGCAGGATCATGTGGAAAGTGACTGCTGCTGGAGTGGTGACTATTGTCTGTTGGATTAGAGAATGTGAAAACTGTTGTTGAATGAATCATGGAAAAGATAAAGTATGAAAGTGGAACTGTAGTACTCTCAAATAGCAGTAGTCATGCTGCTGTAATTGTTGATAGTGTCATAAAAAGTGTATAGTCTTCACCCGTTGCGAAACCTGATGGTACAATTCTAATAATACAAATGAATGCATCCATGTTGAGCATGAAAAGAGGTCATTGGATTACCGACCAATGATAAATGTCATTAACCAATGCGAGGCATCTCACCATTGATGTCAATAGTGCCAAGGTACCTGAGTACATCTTGAGAAGTGTGAATGAATGAGCTGATGTCGAACCACTTGCAAGATCTGACGATCAAGGGACATTGAGGTATTCCCATGATTTTCAACAAGAGAACTTGCCATTAAGGCATGCAAGCCTCCAGGTACTAAAAAATGGACTCTAGTCTATATCCCAGATAAGGTGTTGAGGTCGATGGGGCAAGACTTGTTGAAAGGTGGGCCTTAAGGAATCCCACATCAATCAACGCGATTTTGTACAAAAAGATTTGGTAGGACTATAAATGGAAAGAACTCACGATCAAGCAGTGTGGATCAACAGGGCAAGGAAAACAAGGTAATGTAATCATGGAAAGGGAACTAAATGGTTTTATTCGTAAGGCAAACTGGAAGGGAAAAAGAAGGGGAGAAATGAACTAAAAAGGATAAAGGAATGTATGCAACTTAGAAAGGTAGGCATTCATGAAGTCGTGAAGGATAAGGCTATGGAAAATGGGCTTCAAGACATGGATGACCAATATGTTTTGAATGAGTAATGCGAGGCAAGAATTCATAATGAAAAATGGTGTTTTTGGGAATGTGTGTCGTGTAACAGCAAACATCAGGATGTGTAAAAGGTTTCAGTGTGACAACAAGAGTTTATGATGTTTATGATGAGTAACAGTGCCTTCAAGCGGTCTATCAAAGTATTTTTATCAAAAGTTTTGTGATTCTTGAAAATCATCGTAGCAGTAGAAGCAATCACCTTCAAACTTGAAAAAAATGTGAGTACTAATCCTGCAAGAAGACGTCTGAGAAGTTCGAAAAAGAAAACATAACATGCAAGAAGAAATATGAATGCGGAAAAGGAAAAATAAAATGCATGTTTGTACCAGTTGCCTACACGCTTGGGTTCGTTATTGAATACTTTGTGAAGTGACTCAAGAAAACAAATTAACGTTAAGCGTCAAAACATGTTTTGATTATCATTTTCAGGAAATAGATATCCATTTGCAATTTTTGACAATGTTTTTTGTTTTTATACTTTTGATTTTAACTCATAATAATAAAAAAAGCATCTAAAGAGTAGAGAATGAAAATATGTTAATGAACATGATGTCAAGATCATCCTACCCATCAGAAGGTTACATCACACCACCAAGGGTTTCAGGTCCGTCTGACCCTATGCAAATCCATGAACAACCCCAAGATATCCTCGCTAGAGTAGATACAACCGTAGACTCTACTTTCAAACTCTTGCAACAATATCAATCACATGCTTCTTCATGCATCCCTCACCCCCCCATATCTGGTATCTCCCATATATTTCAAAATTGTTTCCCCCATTTCTCCCCCATTTACTCTACACCACAACCAACTCAACCGAACTTTGTTACAACCCAAAAATCAATAGTGAAATTTGTATCATATGTTGTCCCCACCATTGTACCACCACCTTCAAGAAAAAAGACTTGTACACCCCCCACTGGGGGGCAACCTTTACTTACCCCATTGTTTTTAGGAGGTGATCCCAACCTCTTTGGCCAAAAACGTTCAACGATAGGATTACCTCCCCAAGGAATTCAACTAATGGGTTTTGGCCAACAAATATCCATGCACCATCCTTTCACTGGAGGACAACCCTTGTACTCACAACAAATGTCTGGCCAACATCTTTTCAAGGGGAAACCCTCGACTTCTGGATCATTTTTAATAGGGGAATTTCCTACTATCGGGAGCCAACCTTTATTTCAATGGGGGAAACCATCCACTAGGGGGAAATCCCCAGTTTTAGGGCCATATTCACTCTAGGGGCACCAATAAACTGTGGGGAAACCCCCAACTACCGAAAATAACCCATCATGGGGTCATACTATTCCCTCTACCACTAGCCTACTATATGGCCACCCATACCCAGGAATAACTAATACCGTATGGAACCAACCTCCACAACCTGCCAATCCCACAATTTATACTCAACCAGGAGGACCCCCTGGAGGACCACCCTATGGTGAAGGACCTCCTGCAGAACTCCTTGGAAGACCACCCCATGGTGGAGGGGGACCACCCTATGGTAGAAGACCCCCTGGAGGACCACCCCATGGGGGAGGCCCCCTTGGGGGACCACCCTATGGAGGCCCTCCTAGAGGACCACCTTATGGAGGAGGACCTCCTGGGGGACCACCTTCTGGAGGAGGAGACCCCGTAGGACCACCCTATGGTGGAGGACACCCTGGCGGACCACATTATGGGGGAGGACCTCCAGAACAACACCCATATGGAGGAGGACCACATAACCCACCTCCACAGTTCAACAAACAAGTCCTGTTTTTGGGAACTTTAGATTTTCCTGACCTTTCAAGGTTCACTAATGATCCCATATGGAATTCCCCTTTCTGGCCCCCCATTCCTGCCAAACTCCCTTCCAATATTGCCAAGTTTGATGGAACACCCAGTGAAGATCCAAACAATCATGTGATGACTTTCCACCTATGGTTTTCTTCGAAATCCTTGATGGATGATTCCATATGATTACGACTTATCCAGTGAACTCTTATAGGATCCACAACCAAATGGTATATAGAGGTGTTGCGGAAATCCTTTGATGACTTTAATTCCCTTGCTATGGAATTTTTGACACATTTCTAATTACCGATATTATATGAAACTGATACTGATATTTTAAAATCGTTACGCCAATCGACCTCCACCTATATCTCTGATCACATTCATGAGTGGAGACATTGATAATGACTAATTAAATCCAGAATCTTGGACCAACTATTAGTTGATTGGTTTACCAAGTCTCTTTTTCCACCTATCGCTCGAGATGTCACCATGGGAGGCATCGTTACCGAGGAAAAAGCTGCATCTCATTCCCAATATATATATTTAGTATATTCTCAGTCTGACACATTATATGACTTGATTACCCATGCTCCTCGACCATCGAACGACCCAACCAAACTGACACCTGGACCCCATTCCAATGGTATGATTAGTCCTGTTTCTACTGATTCATCTAGTCATATGACTAGGAAACACAACCCATTAAACAAAGTTACCAATCCTATTTCATATTTCCACACAAGTACTCCAATGAAGACCCCTACCCAAACCTCTGAGGTTAATTCAATGCAGTCAACTGCACCCAAAAAACCGCAACCATCCAGAAGAAAAAAGAAGGGTAGTAATAATAAGAAAAAGAAAAAGTCTTTTGAGCAGTTGGGCCCCAAGAAACAAGAAAACAATGATGAGTTTAAAGCTAAACGAAAGGCCAAATATCCCTGCATGATTTGTAAAGAGGATAATTTCACCAAAGATTGTCCTCATCTCGCTGAAATTCATCAATATCTCGAACGAGGCGCATCCTCTTCTACACTTGCAGTGTTAAAAAATCCTTCCCCCCCAACAACAACAACTGGTTGTGAAAATACAACCACCCCCACCTAAGCACAACCCTGAGTCCTCAACCGCCAATATCTTGATGGTTAAATCCATGACGTTATCCGCCAAAACTAAGAATTTTGACTCTTGGGATGGGAATCCTCCATCAAAATATTCTCCAGCTCCAACCCTACCAAATGGACCTCTCACTTTATAGAAACCAGGTATAGAACCCTCTTTTCTCCCCCCAAAAGGGGTACTTCGTCAAACGACACATAACCCTAATACTCGAGCATCCCAACACTATAGTATAGTGGAGGATATGGCTCAAGCCCCATGTGCCATGTCCACCCTTGAAGTATTGCAGAGTTTTCTGACCCAACGAAAAGATTTATTAACAACCATTGGGGGAATTTATCCCTAAGAATCAAACATTATCTCTTTTAACGTTTACCAAAGTGAACCCCAAATTTCGTACCAACTTGAATTACAAATCACTGTTTGTTCACTTAACAATTTTTTTTTTCGAACCGTAATCGATGAAGGGGTGGCCACTTGTATTATGTCAATGAATTATTGGAAATCCTTATGCTCTCCACAAATTTACACATTGGAAACCATCTTGAAGGCCTTTGATGGACATTTTTTCAAACCTCATGGTATCTTTCCCTCCCTACCAATCGAACTAGATGCTAAAACCGCCTCCATATGAAATATACTAGATCCAACTGATCTGGATATCTATTGTTGATCTAGTGTTCTGTCTCACAGATCTGATACTCTGGGGATTTCTGGATGCGTTTTATCTTCAGATCTGATACTCTGGGGGTTTCTGGATGCGTTTTAGTTATGTTCTTGAGATGTTTTGTGTTTTTTGCACGTGCATGTTATACATTATGGTTTAAACAATATATATATGATGCATGTGGAAATAAAGAACAACAACCGCCCAAGAATATGTATTTTGAGATTTAAGTAGGGAAATACAATGATATACTAGAAATATAGAAATAGTCCTCAGTTAGATCTCATGGATCGTCACGGGAATACAAGAAAATAACATAAAATACCTGTGATTAGAAGATGAAAGAAGATATGATGCATGCATGGATAGATCGAAAAAATCAGAAATTCCGGAGAAGCATGGTAACCGCTACAAACTTGAAAACTCATCTAGAAGGCTATAACCATCAGAATGATATGGAAACTATCTCAACAGAAGCAACCTAGCCTCTAGAATGATCCTAGTGACTTCTGAACACAATATCTATCCTCTGAGGCTCCGGATCTCACCCCCTAGGGTTCTGCGCACCTCCTAGGATCTTTGAGTGTGCCCAAATGATTCCACCGATGGAATCGACTGATATATGTCTCAAAATGTTTTCCCTGACTAATGTTGAACTGGGTTGGAGGGGTTTCCTCTGATATGATCTGAAACTCCGTCTATAACCCCAACTATCCTTCCTCAAGAGTTGAACCCTAAATGGCTAAATGATGCGCCCAAAAGGATTCCACCAGAATATGATGGTAAGTGGCTCAATCTGTGCACCCTGGCTAGAACTCAACTAGGTCAAAATGGATTTGCAATACGAGCTCTGAATGTGTTATCATATAACACATACAATATATATGTTATATTATAACACATATAGTATATGTGTTATAATATAACACATATACTATATGTGTTATATTGTTATATATAATACATATAACATATGTTATATGTAATACATGTAACATATGTTATATGTAATACATGTAACACATGTTACATGTAATACATGTAACACCAAACCCTCTCTTTGTCCTTGTTCCCTCACTAGCTGAGCTGCACAACACTACAAACTGGATACTCCTGAATCGCATGGTCAAATACCTGGGTGGTATCTCCAATAGGCTAGGGTATGTCTCTCAATAGCGAAACCGATAAATGGTGGTGGTTTCCTCCATAAATCCACAAAAAATAGAAGTCGAATCTCTTCCTCATCTAGGAAATCTCTCAACATCAAATCATAACATAGCATAATGAGGAATTAGGTCGAATTCCTCCCTTTATACTCTTCCCAATCTAATTCACCATTGAACTCACTTAATCTAGGTACGTTTCCTCCTAAGTTGAGTAATTAATTAATTAAGTCCCCCCTTAACACCTTTTCGTTCTATTTCTCTATTGACTTAGGCTTAAGTGACTTTTCCTATGTTTTTTGTCTTAATTCATCGTTTAACCATCAATTCTCCCTTATTTATCCTCTTGTTCCATGTTTGTGCTTGAATATAGTCTACGAGAACAAATAGACTACTAATTCAGTCCCTGATGGCCTACTCTTGGGAACGAGACATCACATTCCTCCCTTCCCAAGATTGTTTGTCCTCAAGAAACATCAATCCTGGGTGCTACAAAATATGACCCCCTCCCATGTGGCATCCTCCACTAGAAGTCCCCTCCATGTAACCAAGCACTCCCTGATGATCATGTTCCTCAACCTGTGCTCTCTCTGATCGAGCACCTCCTCTGGCACCAACTCCAACTGGCCCTCCTCATATAAGGGTGGAAACTCCTCTAAAGTGTTGATCTGTTGTCCCACTTCTTTTTTAAGGAAAGAAACGTGAAAGACGTTATGAATCTTTCTACCCTATGGTAGCTCTAGATCATATGCCACCTCACCTACCTTCCTGATGACTCTGTATGGCCCATAAAATCTCGGTTTCAGTTTCTCTACTCCGCTCCTCTTCAAGGAGGAATTTTGGTATGGTTGTAACCAAAGAAAAACCAAGTCCCCAACCTCAAAACTACGTTCGATCCTCTACCTGTTTGCATAGATATTTTGCTGGTTCTGTGCTACCTGTAAGTTTTCCTTCATTGCCTGCAGAATCCTTTGGCTCTCCTCCACCCAATATTTGGCCCTCAAGACCTTGCTATCCCGAAATATAGTCTCCAAAAAAGTGGGTGCATCATATCCATACAATGCTCTAAATGGTGACATCCTTATAGGCATATGGTGAGTCATGTTGTAACAACACTTACCCATGTGTAACCACCTCACCTATGTGTGCTATTATCCTCCCACATAGTTCCTTAGATACCCCTCCACCCATTTGTTGACAATATATGTTTGTCCATCTGTATGTGGGTGGTAGCTGGTACTTGTGGCTAGCTCTCTGCCTGTCAACCGAAAAAAATCCTGCCAAAATGCGCTGATGAAGCGCCCATCTCTATCACTAACTATCTGCTTGGGTAGGCCATGCAATCTGAATACCTCTCTGAAAAAAAACTCTTCTACCTATATGGCCTTGTAATCCATGGGTATGGCAAATAAATGTGCAAATTTGGTCAGCCTTTCGACCACCAAAAATATACAATCCCTGCCCTGCACGCGAGGGAGGTCTGTGATGAAATCCATAGAAATGATCTCCCACTTCTGCTTCAAAATGGGTAGAGGCTGAAGTAACCCTGTTGGGTGTGTCTTCTCTAACTTGTTCTACTGACAAGTCATGCACTCCCGGATGTGCTTCAATACATCATCCTTGAGACCCTTCCACGAGAATCTCTCCCTAATATTCCTGTAAGTTTTGAAATACCCATGGTGCCCTGTTGCAGGCGAATCATGACACACCTTCAGAATCTTCCACTTTAAGGTAGATTCTAGAACCAAGTAGATCCAACCTTTGTAGAAAATGACGTCATCTAGTACTCGGTATTTATTATCAACCACCCGCCCATCCTTCACCTCACAAGATTTTGTTTTTGGGAATATTCCACCAACAAATGTGATTTTCAATCTATGCAAATGTCCATCATCGAGCACCCTGGTGGCCTCTTGGACAAGTCATCTTCCACAACATTCCTTTTTCCCTTGACATACTCAATGTCAAATTCAAAGGATTGGATCTTCGAGACCCACTTATGTTGTCTCTCACTGAGGTCTTTCTGATCCAGGAAATACTTGAGACTGTTGTGATCAATCTTCACTACAAAGCTGCTACCCACCAGATACTTCCTAAATTTGGTTAAGGCGTGCATGATTGCTAGCATTTCCTTGTCGTAAATATAATATATTCTCTCTGAATTTCTGATATTCCTGCTCTCAAACACAATGGTATGGCCTCCCTACATTAACACTACTCCAATCCCCACCCATGATGCGTCACACTCCAAGACGAACGACTACGAGAAGTTCGAAAGGGATAGAACAAGGGATGTGCTCATAACCTCCTTCATTTTCTCAAATTCCCACTATGACTCATATGTCCCTTGAAAGGCACCCTTCTTGGTAAAATCTGTGAGTGGTGCTCGTAACTGCGAAAAACCCTTGACAAACCTCGTGTAATAACTGCACAACCCAAAGAAGTTCTTTAACTCTATCAAACTCCTAGGTGTTGGCCAATCCAAAATGGCCCTGATCTTCTCCTAATGTACCTGAACCCCCTGTGCACTAATGATGTGGCCCAAATAAATCAACTCTGTCATCGCAAACTCACACTTGGACTCTTTGGCGTATAGTAATTGCGCCTCCATGATGCTCAACACCAAAATGTCATCGAAGAAAACTAAAACTGATTTCCTCAACTGCCCGCTGAATATGTGGTTCATGCAAGACTGAAATGTAGCTGGTGCATTGGTTAGCCAAAATGGCATAACCAGAAACTTGAAATGGCCAAAATGGCACTGAAATGTCGTCTTCTCTATGTCATTATCTCTTATGTTGATTTGATGATATCTAGAGCATAGATAAATCTTTGAGAAGAAAACTGCCCCATGCATCTCATCCATCAAATCGTGAATGCGAGGGATAGGATACCAATTCTTAATGGTTTTGTTATTCAAGGCTTGGTAATCGATGCACATCCTCACGGTACCACCCTTCTTCAAGACTAAGACAACTGAATTGGTGAATGGACTACTACTAGGTCTGATGTGTCCCATCGCTAGCAATTCCTTGATTGCTTTTTCTATCTCATCCTTGAACCTCTTAGGATGATGATAGGGGGGGGGTGATCATGGGTTTGGCCCTCTCCTCCAAATCAATTGTATGCTTAAATCCCATGTCCGGGAGTCTTCTTGGTGGAGCTGACCCAAAAACCTGTTGATGTCATCCCAAAAAGTTCCTAATCTCTATCTGATACTGTTGTCGACCCTCAGAATCCTTCCATGTAGTGATCAAGCACTTTGAAAAAAACATTTCCTCCCCATGCATGAAGATCCTCTCTATCCTCTTGAATGAGACTATATGGGGTGCTTCTATTGACATGGCCCTCGGGACAACCCTCTTCCCATCACTGTCTCTGAATCCCATCTTCAAGGTCTGGTAGTTGATGGTGATTTTACCCAAGGTGAACAACTAGTGGACTCCCAAAACCACATCTATGTCTAATAGTTCAACCACATAAAATGTATCTCTCATGGTGTAGTTGCCTAAATTGATCTCCAAGTTCAGAACTTTGTCTAGACACTCCACTGTATGGCCATCTGCTACTGTGACATCAAATCCCTCAAAATCCTCTGCCTGACGGGTCCATCTCGATACCAATGAAGCGTCGATGAAGTTGTGGGTGTCCCCACCATATATCAAGGCAATTTCCCATTTCCCCTGAATAGTCCCTCTAATCCGAAGGGTGTCATACTTGGGAACACCAGAAAGGGTCACTATGACTCCTCCCTTTGCCGGTTTCCATCTTCTAGCCTGCTCAGGAGGCTGTGGAACTACCGGTGGGTGGGCCCCTACTGGTGTCGATGGTCTATGGGGAGTTTTCTCCTCCACCTGCTCTAACTCCTCCTTTGAACTGGTGGATCCATTGTCCTAATTCTCCTCCTCACTGTCCACACTATCGAATTCCACCTTAATATAGTGAATCTCTCCCTTTCCCATGCACCTGTGGCCCATGACCCAAGGATTTATACAGTTGAAGAAAAGATTCTTCCTCATATTCTCTTGCCTCATGTCATCATCCATCTTCTCCTTTCCCTTCCATTCTCTCTCGAATGCCTTCCGGTCTCGATTCTTCTATGGTACAAAGGTTTTGGAAAAGAGTTTAGTTTTTGGCACTGAGTCTACCAAATATCTAGTGTGTAGGATGACATCTTGCAAGGTGTGAGAACAATATTCCTTCACCCATCCTCTCAAAGGTTCTGTGAGCTCTTCTGTGAATAACATGATCATTCAGGGCTCATATATATCTATCACTGCCACTGCTACCCACTGAAACTCTGAGATGAATGCCTCTGCTATGCCATTTTGTCTCAACTGGGCTAGATCTATGAAATGGATGTCTATATCCCTCTTGTCAAATCTATCCATGAGTCTCTCTGTGAACTCCCTATAGGAGGTGATGTGACTGTGGCCCAATGTCACCAATCCATGATACCACCTCTCATGTGCCTCACCCTCCAAGTGTTATGTAGCAAAACTGATGGCCTCTGTCTTGGTCATCTGGTTGAGCTTGTGGTAGGTGTCTAGCTTGTGTACCCAATCTTTGGCAGTGCATTTGGACTATACGTTGAAACAAGGTATGGTGAGTTTAACAAATTTCTGGATGAAATCAATGTTATTCCCTGGCTTTTGTTGTGACCCTCCTCTCAGTGGCTCTCTGGGGTGGTTCCTGAGTTTGAGTCCAAAATACTTGACTAGGATCATGTCCCGATGGAAGTCATAGCCCAATGCTACATACTCCCTCTAATACCCTGCAATGTGCTCTGTATGAGTGGGACTCTCTGTGCTATCGACAGTTGTGCTGCTATCGAGGGTTCCCTCTGGAAACTGGGAAACAAAGTTCTGGGAACCCCACTCGCAGATGTGTATGTGCGAGTGTGTGACTCGGGTCTACTGCCAGCCCCTGAGTTCCCCTATGCTACATGTGGGGCTTATGTGGTCGGGGTTCCCACGATAGCCAATCTATCATCCACCTGTGCCAAGGACTGAGACATGGTTCACTAACTAGCTAACATATCTTTGATAACCTTCATGAAGGTTGCCTCTGGTTCCATGGGAGCCTTACCACTGCCCTCTAGTTGCTCATATCTATCTCCTAGCATCCTCTGCACCTCATGCCCATACTCACACTATGATCTTCTCTCTTCTTTTCTATGTTCCTCTTCTTCTTCCTCTGAGCTGGGAGGGAAAGGAGGAAAGTCAGGCCTAGGCCTTCATTCCTTGCACCTGTTGTAAGTGACATATTCGTCACCCACATTCTCATGACCATCTAGGTCTTCTACTGCACTCATTGTCTTTAGTCATAGGCTGGTAGGACTAAAGATCTGATACCATTGAAATATCCCATATCCAACTAATCTGGATATCTACCACTGATCTAGTGTTCAGTCTCATAGATCTAATACTCTGGGGGTTTCTGGATACGTTTTATCTTCAGATATAATACTCTGGGGGTTTTTGGATGAGTTTTAGTTATGTTCTTGAGATGTTTTGTGTTTGTTTCATTTTCATGTTATACATTATGGTTTAAACAATATATATATGATTCATCCGAAAATAAAGAACAACAACCACCTAGGAATATGTATTATGAGATTTAAGCAGGGAAATACAATGATATACTGGAAATATATAAAATAATCCTCAGTTATTTCTCATGGATCATCACTGGAATACAAGAAATTAACATAAAATACCTGTGATCAGAAGATGAAGGCAGATCTGATGCATACATAGTTAGATCGGAAAAATCGACAGTTCTGGAGAAGCACGGTAATTGCTACAAATTGGAAAACTCGTCTGGAAGGCTATAACCATCAGAATGAGTTGGAAACTATCTCAACAGAAGAACCCTGGCCTCTAGAATGATCCTGGTGACTTTCAAGTGGAATATTTGTCCTCTGAAGCTTCGGATCTCACCCTTGGGGGTCTGTGCACCTCCTATACTCTCTGAGTGCACCCAAATGATTCCACCAATGGAATTGAATGCTATATGTCTCAAACTTTTGACCCTGGCTAATTTTGAACTGGGTCAGATGGGTTTCTTCGGATCTGATCTGAAACTCTATCTATAAACCCAACTATCCTTCCTCAAGAGTTGCACCCTAAATGGATGAATGTTGCGCCCATAAGGATTCCACCGTTATAATTTGATGGTAAGTGGCTCAATCTGTGCACCTTGTCTCGATCTCAACTGGGTTGGAAGGGATCTACAATACGACCTCTGATCTCGTGCAGCTACTCAAACCCTGTCTCTTTCCTTTCACCCTCACTGGTTGAGTTGTGCAACACTGCAAACTGGATACTCCTGAATCACACAGTGAAATACCTGGATGGTATCTCCGATGGGATAGGGTGTGTCTCTCAACACCAAAACTGATCAATGGTGGTGGTTTCCTCCAGAAATTCACAAAACAGTAGAAGTCAAATCTCTTCCTCCTATGGGAACTCTCTCAACATCAAATCATAATATAAAATAATGAGGAATTAGGTCGAATTCCTCCCTTTATACTCTTCCCGATCTAATCCACCATTGACCTCACTTAAGCTAGGTGATTTTCCTCCTAAGTTGAGTAATTAATTAATTAAGTCCCCCCTTAACACCTTTTCGTTCTATTTCTCTGTTGACTTAGGCTTAAGTGACTTTTCCTATGTTTTTTGGCTTAATTCATCGTTTAGTAATCAATTCTCCCTTATTTCGCTTCTCGTTCCTTGTTTGTGCCTGACTATAGTCTACAGGGACAATTGTTAGGGTCCTAACCCGCACATAGGTAGATTAATATATTCAGATGTAATAAAGATCAATATTAATAAGGCCTTTCAATAAAATAGAATAAGGTAGATGTAAGAAGACCTAATAGAATCTTCTGCTTCTAGAAGGATCTTCCTCTAGATGCTTCTCTTGATAGACATATTTAGTATAAATAAGGGTCGAGGGTATGAAAACCCTAGCTTGGAGATTATTGTAACATATCACTACTCGATTGGAGGTTGCCCCCTCAAAGAGGCCTATGAACATTGCTTTCTGAATCAAAGTGCTATTTCTATTGTTGTTCTTATATCATTTCTGTGTTATTGTGGAGATTATGCTAGATATATTATTGTTATTCTGCCATTTCTAACATTTTACTTTTGTTCTACATAATTTTTGTATCTGGTATCTTGCAAGTGGTATCAAAGCACTTTCCTTGGCATAAATTGTGGGAATTTTTTTTCCAGGATAGAGACGTATTTCTATGTCTTTAAGCCACAGAGATCTGTCGTTATGCATATAAACCCATGGTTGAGGGATTCATACACGCGGGAAATATAAGTGGTTCTTAAGAACACATCTGTTGGCCACCCTTGTAACCCCTGTTGGTACCCCTTCGAGTGGTATCACATCAGACAACACATGTGTACAGATTGACCTAGATTTCCTAAAGCCCTCTTTAGATAAACCTATCGATCGTTGGACTGCTATAGTGTCACCGAGAACAACACTTGGGAAGATACTCTCTAGTACCTGGGTAGTTGGGTAGTACGACTAAGGGTATGGTCTATCCTCCTTAGTTAGTGCCCTGAGATATTGGGCCGAGTACTACTTTTGGACCCTGCATGTATATCAGAGAGCTATAGCATAGGGAAAACCCTTGTCTGTAGAACCCTTGAATACCTAACCCTTGGGGGACAGAAACATAAACAAATTAAAACAAACCAGATCTATTACCACGCAACTATGTTTGGGTTTCCAAGTAAATACACATTTCTTTTTGGTTAAGAATTTGGGGATTTCATCACTGCAGTATTCTTCAGACTAGAGTATAACTCTGCAGGTGTAAAAAAAAGAAAGTCTGGAATTTTTTTCACCATTATTTGAGACCTATTCCATTGGATTCATCTCGATGCCCTTATCACATTCATACACATCATTTTTTGGCAAAAGTTTTTACCCTGCCTACCCTTTTTCAGTTCACCCATCCTCATGGCCCATACCTGTAGCCAGGATCTAGAAACCCGCTTCAACACCTTGCAATTTGGTTTCCTCGAAACCTAAAAAGAAGTGAAACAACTCAATGCTACTGTTGCCTCCATCGATTCATCCATCAATGCAACCATAAATACAACCATGTAGTCCTCAATGGAGGAAGTCAAACAAGAACTGACCACCAAGCTTGAATCTATCTTTACATCCCTCTGCACCAAACTGAAGATCACTATAGATGACCATTTCACTGAAGCACCTCAAAAGACCGAAGGTGAACATTCCTCCCATTCCCATACCTTTCAAAACCATCACTTTCAACGTGACATACGCCTTCTGCGGGTGGATGTGACCAAATTTGATGGCTCAGACCCCATTGGTTGGGTAACCCAAATGCAACATTATTTCTCTTTATACGACATCACAGATGACTTGTCCAAACTCCGGTATGGTGTTCTCCATCTAGATCAAGAACATTGGCAATGGTGGCAATGGAGAAAAACTTTCCATCAAGGGTATATTGCTTGGATCCAATTTGTGACTGAGCTTTATGAACTCTTTGACACAGACACCAACCATTTTGGCTGTTTGACAAAGTTGAAACAATCCAAAACAGTAGAAGACTTCACATCTTCCTTTGATTGCTTGGCTTTTCGAACAGAGGGCATGACTAATGCTTTCTTTCGAGAGTGTTTTATCAGTGGCCTCAAGGAGGAGATTCGGGCCCATGTCCTCATGGCTCGACCCTTGACTTGGGTGGAGGCTACTAAAAGAGATAAATAAGCACAACAGGTGGTATCATCTCAAAATTGAAAATGCTCCTTTATCCCTCGCCCTAAACCCTTCACTCCCACTACTCCCTCCACTCCATTAAAGATCCAAAAATTGACCAAGGCTGAAATGGATGAACGCCAACTCAAAGGCATTTGTTATAATTGTGATGACACATATTTCCTGGGCCACAAGTGTAAGGAACAAAATATTTTTATGGCCATCTCTGAGGATATTTTGGAAGAGGATGTTGAAACTCTCCTTGTGTTTGAGTCACCTAAATTCACTGACATAACCCCTCCCTCAGACCCTCCCAAACTAGAACCTGTCATTTCCCTCAATGCTCTCATTGGATTTTCTGCTCCCCAAACCCTCAAGTTAATCAGTTACATCAAGCATCGGAAGGTCATCATTCTGGTTGATAGTGGAAGCAGCCATAATTTTATTCATCGTCGCATTGCCCAAGAAAATCATTGCTACATCCATGCTGTCAACAATTTCCAAATCATGATTTCCAATGGTGGTTCCATAAAATGTGGAGGGCGCTGTGAAAATGTACGTCTCCAAATCAGTGACTACCACCTAAAATCCCATATGTTTGCTATCGACATGGGTGGTTGTGACATTGTGTTGGGTGCAGACTGGCTAAGAACTTTGGGTCCCATTCTCATGGATTTTAAGGCATTAACCATGCAATTTGACCAAGAAGGCCACCAATATAAATTCCAAGGCATCACTGCTAGTTCACCTAAGGTCATTAGTTCCCATCGCATGGAAAAGCTGCTCAAAAAAGGTCATTCTAGTGTCATTGCCCAACTCCATGCCATACAAGCAACCGAGACACCCCCGGTGCCGCATGACCTCGAAGATCTCATTTCTAAACATCAAATGGTATTTTCCACTCCCCAAGGGTTCCCTCCTTCCTGTGGTATTCATGACCATTCCATTCCCCTTGTACCTAGAAGCCTTCCTCCCAATATCCGTCCATATCGCCACCCCTTTTCACAAAAAAATGAAATTGAGAAAATGGTCCAGGAACTCCTTAATGCAGGATTTATCTGCCTGAGTACAAGCCCTTACTCTTCTCCTATAGTCATGGTCCTAAAGAAAGAAGGTTCTTGGAGAATGTGTCCTGACTTCTGTGCCCTCAATAAACTAACCATTAAAGACAAATTTCCCATTCCTGTCATTGATGACCTCCTAGATGAATTGAGTGGTGCCCAATTCTTTACTAAACTTGATCTTCACTCGGGCTATCACCAGATACGTATGAAAGAGGCAGACATTCCCAAGATGACCTTTCTCACTCATGAGGGCCACTATGAGTTTTTGGTCATGCCCTTTGGCTTTTGTAATGTCCCATCAACCTTCCAAAGCCTCATCAATCATGTCTTCCATCCCTTTCTCCATCATTTTGTCTTAGTTTTCTTTGATGATATCCTCATCTATAGAAAAACCTGGACAAACCATCTTACTCTTGTGGATCAAGTTCTCCATCTCCTCTCCCAGCATCAACTTTTCCTGAAACAGTCTAAATGTGCTTTTGGTTCCTCAGAAGTAGAATACTTGGGTCATCTGGTTGGCAAGGATGGCGTCAGGGTGGATCCGAAAAAGATTGAAGCTATGCAAGACTGGATGCACCCAAAGATTCTCAAAAGCTTGTGTGGATTGTTTGGCTTAACATGGTATTATCGCAAGTTTGTTAAGAACTACAAAAAGATTGCAACACCTCTCACTGTTGTCCTAAAAAATAACTCTTTCACTTGGCCTCCAGCTGCTGCTCAAGATTTTCAAACCTTGAAGACGGCCATGTGCACCACTCTGGTTCTGGCCCTTCCTGATTTCACAAAGACCTTTGTGTTGGAATGTGATGCCTCAGGGAAAGCAATCAATGTTGTCCTTATGCAAGAGGGTTGACCTTTGGCCTTCACTAGCAAGCAACTGTCTGAAAGGAATATGGGAAAACCCATTTATGAAAAGGAAATGTTGGCTATTCTACATGCTGTTGATTTGTGGCGCCCTTATCTCTTGGGGAAACGCTTCCAAATTAAGACCTACCATCAAAGCCTCAAGTACTTTCTAGAAAAACACATTTCCTCCCAGGAGCAACAAAAATGGGTGACTAAGCTCTTTGGTTATGATTATGAGATCATTTACAATAAGGGAAAAGACAATGTAGTGGTGGATGCACTGTCCCGAAAATATGAAGAAGAAGGATCCCTTTTTTCTCTTTCCTTCATTGTTCCCGATTGGCTCCAAGTTGTGCGCCAGGAATGGCTTCAAGATCCCAAAAGTTCACATCTGATCTAGCAATTGCAGACCAAGGCTTCGACTCCCCCAGGGTACTCTTGGCTCCAGGATGAGCTTCGATATAGAGGTCATTTGTATTTAAGTAAACAATCCAAGCTTAAATCCATGGTACTTTCTGAGCTTCATGCTACACCCACAACAGGGCACTTAGGGTTCACCAAAACATATGACAGGGTCAAACGTTCTTTTTTTTGGGATGGTATGAAACAGGATATCCATAATTTTGTCATTGAATGTGAGGTGTTTCAACGCAACAAGGGAGAAATAATCAAATCTCCAGGCACACTACAACCGCTTCCGATTCCACCTGCTATTTGGAAGGATATCTCTATGGACTTTATTACCGGCTTACCCAAATCAGGGAATAAATCAGTCATAATGGTGGTTGTGGATCGCCTTTCCAAGTATTTTCATTTCTGTGCTCTTCAACACCCATTTACTACATCCACGGTGGCTCAACTTTTCATGGACAAGGTCTTCAAGCTTCATGGCATGCCGCACTCTATTGTTTCTAATCATGACCCAACTTTCACAAGCAATTTTTGGCAAGAATTGTTTAAGCTACAGGGAACCCAATTGCATCTCAACATAGCTTATCATCCCTAGAATGATGGTCAAACAAAAGTTGGAAACAAGTGTTTGAAAACATATCTGAGGTATTTTGCCTCTGAAAAACAACATCAATGGGCTTAATGGCTACCCCTAGCCAAATGTTGGTACAACACTTCCTACCATACAACTACTCGCATGACTCCTTTTGAAGCAGTATATGGACATAAGCCACCTTTAGTTCTCTCATACTTACCGGGTACCTTGAAAGTCCAAGAAGTTGACCAAACACTTACAGTTCGAGAGGATATTCTTTGTACCCTTAAAGAGAACTTGGTCACAACACATAATCGCATGAAGAAACAAGCAGATCAAGGTCACTTTGAATGTCAATTTATAGAAGGGGATCAAGTGTTTCTGCGACTGCAACCATACAAGCAAACTTCCCTCAAGGTCGAGCATTGTCAGAAGCTAGCACCCAAATTTTATGGTCCTTATACAGTTCTCAAGCATGTGGGACAAGTCTCATATCAGTTATCTATGCCCAGTCAGTCGAAGCTACATCCATTTTTTCATGTTTCATGCTTAAAGAAGGTGATTGGAACTAGGTGCCAAATTCAAAACAACCTTCCCGAGCTAGTTGAAGAAGGATCCATTTGGCTACAGCCAGAAGCAGTTTTGGACCAGTGTGAGTGTCACCTGCATCAGAGAACCATCAAGGAAGTGATTGTCCAGTGGAAAGATACAACTCCAAGAGACGCCACTTGGGAACTAACTACCATTCTACAACAGTTTCCACATCTCAAGCCTTGAGGACAAGGTTGTTTTTAAAGGGGTGGACATGTTAGGGTCCTAACCCGCACATAGGTAGATCAATATATTCAGATGTAATAAAGGTCAATATTAATAAGGCCTTTCAATAAAATAGAATAAGGAGGATGTAAGAAGACCTAATAGAATCTTCCACTTCTAGAAGGATCTTCCTCTAGATGCTTCTCTTGATAGACATATTTAGTATAAATAAGGGTCGAGGGTATGAAAACCCTAGCTTGGAGATTATTGTAATAGAGCATTGCTCAATTGGAGGTTGCCCCCTTGAAGAGGCCTGTGAACATTGCTTTCTGAATCAAAGTGCTATTTCTATTATTGTTCTTATATCATTTCTATGTTATTGTGTAGATTATGCTGGATATATTACTGTTATTCTTCCATTTCTAGCATTTTATTTCTGTTTTGCATATTTTTTGTATCTGGTATCTTGCACAAATAGAGTACTAAGTCTCTCCATGTTGGCCTACTCTTGGGAATGGGACATCACACCATCGAAGTAGAATTAATCGATGCTAATCTCAACTACAATCTCCTTTTAGGTCGTACTTGGTTTTATGCTATGAAGTCAGTGGCATCCTCTATCTTCCAAATTATCCGCTTTCCCCACCAAGGAAAGATATTTACAATAGACCAACTTGATCATTGTACACCCGACATGTGACTTAACCCTAGAAAAAAATTACCATTCGTAGGTGGGTCAACACCCGAATATGAGAGTATAGGTATAGTCCTCTATCTAACCCTTATGGGAACCTTCCCTTTACCTACACCCAATACCTCTCAAATAGCTCTGATTAATATGATATCTACCTTTTGTGGTAAATCCCTTGGTTCTTTCAACCCTTGGGTAATTCCTCACTCTTCCAATATCGAATTTTTCGGAGCTTCCATGCCTTTATCCCCATCTGAATTATCATATTTGGCCATCCAGACAACAAATGAATCTGCTAACAATGATTCTAAACTCCTACCAAATGAGGAGCTAGATCAATTTTCCTCTCCTTATTGGGTTACCCTTGAACATTTCAAGGATGACTTTCTAGATTTCATCTTCCCATCAAATGAAGCTATAATGGAAGGCATGTCTCTTCAAGACCGACCTTGGGAATACCATCACCACCGATCCTCTTTCCTCCCAATCAAGAGAGGCTAGAAACACATATTCAAACCCTCATTCCTACTGATTCCCAAGACCCATCCTTGTTATCCTGCACTTTATATTATTCTCCATTAGAAGGAAACTTGGGAAATATTTCTAAGACTATCTCAATTGATATTTCAGTTAAACCTGGGGTCACGAAACACATCCATATAGGTGAAAACTTCTCTCCTGAAGAAATTCAATGTTACACTTCCATTTTTAAAGACTTCCACGATATTTTTTCCTAGTCATATGAAGAAATTCCAAGAATTGACCCACAGATCATTTTTCATGAAATTAAGACATATCTCGGAGCCCATCTTGTTCGACAATGGCTCTATCCAGTTCACCCATGAAAATTCGTATCAATCAAGGTCGAAGTTCATAAATTATTGAATGTTGTTTTTATCTATCTCGTGCCCCTTACATAATGGGTCTCCAATATCATACTCGTAGCCAAGAAGCAAGGCATGATCCGAGTATGTGTTGATTATAGGGACCTTAACAAGGCTTATCCTAAGGACAATTTCCCCACCCCCTTCATCTATCATATTATTGATGATTGTGCTGGAAGAGAAGTCTTCTTATTCATGGACAACTTCTCTGGATATAATCAAATTGAAATTATACCAGAGGACCAACAAAAAACCACCTTTATATTCCCATAGGGCGCTTTCACTTATCGAAAGATACCCTTTGGTCTAAAAAATGCTAGCGCCACTTTCCAATGGGCCATGTCTTATTCTTTCCACAACATTAAACATATCATGCAACCTTATCTAGATGACCTACAGGCTATATCTCCTAAGAAGCAAGATCATATCAATCATCCATGACAAATATTTATTCGCTGTCGACATTACAACATCTGTCTTAATCCACACAAATGCATATTTTTTGTGGAATCTAGTCATCTCCTTGGTTTAATTGTATCCGGGTTTGGGATCAAAGTTGCTCCCCTCAAAGTTGAGGCCATTATCATTTTTCCTCCTCCTGTTACTATTAACCAACTTTAGAAATTACAACGACAAGCAAATTTATTAAGATGGTTCATCGTCAACTACGTAGATATTAATAAGGGTTTCATGTGATTACTTAAAAATGGAGTCCCATTTATTTGGGATGAACAAGCTCAACGTTATTTCAATTGACTAAAGAACATTCTCACATCCACTCTGCTATTGAAACCCCCAAATTATAATCAAGATTTTATCTTATATTTTTTGACATTCGGTACTGCTATCAGAATATTCTAGTCCAAATTGATGAACACCATAATGAACATGTTATTTACTACCTCAGTAAAGGCTTAGTTGGCGTTGAACTTCATTATCCTTATGTCAAGAAGTTGGCACTGGAAACAATTTTTGTTGTCCAACGATTACAACATTACATTATTCTTCAAGCTACTACTGTTATATCTGATGCCAATCCTATGCAATATATATTGTCACGTCATATATTGGGAGGTCTCTACTCAAAATGGATTGTCTTATTAAAATAATTTGACCTCGAGTTCTCTACCCCCAAATCAAAGAAATCCTTAGTCTTTGAAGAATTGATTCCTGATCTTCCCTCAGTCATTGACGAATCAGTGGTCCAAGATTCATTACCTAATGACTCTTTGTTCCTCATCGACTCTTCTAACCCATGGTATGGAGACATCCCCATTTATCTCCAGACCCAATGCTTCCACCCTCAAATGTCCAAATACGATCATCACCACATACGCCATCAATCCTGACACTACCTCATCATTGGTGATACACGTTTTCGTCGTGGGGTAGATATGGTGTTACGTCAATGTGTCATCCATTCAGAAGCATAAAAAATTATTAATGACTACCACTATGGAGCATGTGGCGTCCATGTTTTTGATTTAGGCACTGCCCAAAAAATCTTATGCGCAAGGTATTTTTGGCCCACAATCTTTAAAGATTGCATGAATGTAGTTCAAAAAGTACACCCGTGCCAAATGTTTTCTAAGAAAATGTGCACACATCCCGCTCCCCTACATCCCGTTGTTGTAGTTGGCCCTTTTTCTAAATGGGGCATTGATTTTACCACATGTAAACTTGTTGATGGGTGAAATTGATCGCTCGTCAACTAGAGGGGTGGATCCGGTCCGGGGTTGTCTAAATAACCCAAGCCGTTTGGATTAATCCACTCCGATGGGTTTAGCGGCTCCATTAGCTGATCTAAGTCCTAGGAAAGTTAAAAAACCAAGCTAAAGAAACTAATCTAAGTGAAAAAACAACTTCTGAAAAATATATAAATAATCTAGAATGTATTTACAGTTTTATTAACTAACAAAATAATAGTTCTTTCTATTAAATATACAATGTATTGATATGATTAAATCTCTGCTATCTATACAGTATTTACAATATACAAATTTTGATCGAAATCTGCAAAATCATATGTGAATTGTCTTATGACAGCGAAGCTAACATTTTTTTATTTTTATAACTTTTGAGAAAAAGAAATGAAATGATAGCTATCTAAGCTAAGCAATAAAATAACAATCCTAACTGTAAATCTAAACTACAGAAATGAACAGTGAAACGTGTTAAGATTATAATAAATTTATATATTAACTAAACTAATTAAATAGCACTAATAGACTGACCTGTAGTAGTGTTTCCTATTTGTCCTATGCACAGTACTAGATTTAGCTGTTTGATGGGGGAAGCCCGCACCAGATTTTCCAAAAGCTTCTCGTAAATAGGAAGCAATGACACTCTTGAATACGAATGACAGAACAAACAAGACATATAGCAACAACAATTTTATATTTTACAAATAATCACATTAAGATAAATCCCTCTGCAAAGATTTGTACATAACTGCTCATTCAACAAAGAAGGTTAACCTTCTGTTCATTAAATTAAAACAGGATAATCGTTGTAATGAAAAATAAGAGACATCAAATATGAACACAATTTAAATGACATCATGCCACCTAGACTTAAGAGCTGTGACTGGCATACCTTTGTCACAACTGTTGATTTTCCTTGAGGTAAATAGGAGCGACCATGGCACTTCATCAACCTTCTAATTCTTAAACCATTTTTTCCCTTCGGCTGGTAGACCAGTGGCTGAGATAAGGAATTCCTCGTTCAATTCGAGTTGGATGTCCCCAACTTTGGCCCTGCATCCATCGAATGTGAGGGAAAATTGTTGAGCGATTGCGAGGTTGAAACCCTCGAATTTTTCAATGAAAACTAACCATCCATTCCTATCCAGGTCCTCTCGGGCGTTATCAAATAACAACAACGTTTGGACACTGTTGGGTTCGATGCACACTACAGGAGCCATAGCAGATAGCACACGGTCAATAGGATAGTCGGTGAGGGGGTTTGACAGGGTAGACACATAACCATATTCCCGCAGGTTTTCCCAAAACAAGCAGAGGCAATCCGAAATGCAAGGCATACGTTAATGCTTATGCATGCGAGGGTGGTGTAGTAATTTAGGACCATGCAAAACTATCATGTCAGTTGTACAATTGACAACGCCTTGGTAAATATTTTCATAGATTTCACAATGGTGCATATGAAAAACATTGTAAACAACATGTCAAATGAATAACCATTGAAAACCATGACATACATAACCAACACTTGATTCGAATGTTAATAAACAATAGCATTTGTATGATTTAAAAGAAATACCAATATGTCGCATATTGCACCCACGATTTGAGCCCAAAATTAATGTGTTCTATGAAACCATTGCACCAAGGATTTAATCAGAGACACCAAAATATCATTGCATAATGAACTTATAAATTAAAACCATATTAATAAAAGTCAAATGCAAAGTGAGTAAAGGTTTGGTGTTTTGATAAATGTATGACCATTAGTGAGTTGGAGGTAAAAAAGTTATGACCACATAAACAAAAGGATTCATAACAATTCAAAAGATCATTCTAATGCCATCAACATTACTTCCAACTCTAGGTTTTCACGCTTGCAGTTGTGAAAATGAAAATGAGAAGCAGACATGCGAAAGCAAAGATAATAGTGTCATTTTCTCTTGTTCAGAAATGCGACGAGTATTGAGGGTTCAAAACCCTTGTGTAGGCAGCTTGTAAGGAAAAGATAAAATGGAAAAATGGCTGCCAAAAATGGCGACCCACTAGTAGAAGTAGTTATCTCTGCCAAACGAACAATTCTAGATTAAGACAACGAGAATAGTTCTAACTCAAAAACAACCAGAAAATTGTTTACACATCGTCATCAATCATAAAAATTCCGGCTGGTTATTTTAAAATATGAAAACTAATAACAGTCTTAATAAAAGCGAGTCATGATATTAAGGATAAAATCTTCAATACTGTTGACAGAGCCACTGCTGCCAGCAGGCGTCCATAGCCTCGACAGGGTTGCCATTTAACCCACTCTGATATTTGTATCCTGCCAAGAAGTTCCAGATCAGAATGAAGGACATTTAAGGTCAAGAGATTCCATATTTGTAAATTTCCATATACCCGACATTGCTTCGCTGCCAGCAGGCCTGTTCAATACCCCAACGAAGTTATCTTGGCGTCATGCATGCATTTACTCGCTGCCAGCAAGCCTGTTCAGTATCCCGACAGGTTTACAAGTACTTCCCACAACTCTTTTAATGATTTGTTTGGTTTTTTAAAGATATATAATTGAGCGGGGTGACGCTGAAAATTATGATATTTTGGACATATTTTTATAGACCTTGAGAAAGATTTTTGAACTGTCCCTTTTTCAAGATTTAGAGATACGTTATCAATAAACAGACCTTCGAAGGTAGGGAGACATCTTCTGAGTTATTCCCTTAAGGAACAGGGACAGTGTAAGAAGAAAATGGATGATCGTGACAGGCTTCAATTACAGATTGGAATCAATAAACTTCTTTCAAACAATAGGATTTCTCTAAAATGGTTGTAAATATCAGAAGCATATCATAATTGATGTTTAGACAAACTTTCAGCAGTCATTTTTAGAGGAATTTTTTTTTTGTTTTCTTTTTTATGAACAATTCATAATGCAAGTATGTGTATTTCAAAAGTAAAAACTGATAAGCGTAAGGGAGAAATCAAAATCAAAACAACAAAAGAAAATGAAAAAACAACAAAGGAAAAATATTTACAAAGTGTACACAAGGTTGTCGTCAAGCGAACTACCTTTTTAGATCTTGGCCATTCACCGGATAGGTGTCTGGCTGTCCCTCTAGACTCTGTAATCTGAAATAGCTGGGACCCAATTTCTCAGCAATTAAAAATGGTCCTAGCCATAAGTTCTGAAACTTGGTATGTTCTCCTTTTCCCTCATGTGGTTTGTCCCATTTTAGGACAAGGTCACCTACTTCAAAGTTCCTATCAAAATAAGAGTTGGAATCAAACCAACTTTTAACCACTAGTTGATGCTGATCCAACTTTCGTTTTGCTTGAGCCCTTACCTCTTCTAGTTTTATTAAAACGTTAATTCAATTCTCCAAAGGGGGGCAGTTCTCTTCCTGTATTTTCTGTGATAGCTGTAGCGAGGGAAGAAGAATATGTGGTGGCAGAATTGCTTCTCTGCCATAGATGAGAAAGAAGGGAGAGTTACCCACAACATTTTTTGGAGTTACTCTATCAGCCCAGATTGCGTTTAACAGTGCATTATGCCAATTTTTGTGATTTTCAGATACTATTCTCTTGATGATTTTAATCAGATTCTTATTAGTTGATTCTGCCAATCCATTTCCCTGAGGGTAATAGTTGGTAGAATATTTTAATTTAATTCATTTTTCTAGAGAGAACCCACTCATCTCAAGAGACGAAAAATAAGAAGCGTTATCAAATACTAAACAGTCAGGGATACCAAAACGAGTAATAATATTCGAATTTAAAAAGGAAATTAACTGACTGGTATTTACAACTCTTAATGGGGTAGCTTCAGACCACCTGGTCAAGTAATCTATGGCTGTTATGATAAAATTATGCTGCTGTGAGGATGGCAGATTGATTGTACCTATAATATCAAGACCCCACTGCTGAAAAGGGGAATCTACTGAAACAGGCTGCAAAGGAAAGGATGGTTTCTATATCTGCTCGGATGCTTTTTGACAAATAATACACTTGCGACACAAGGCATGAGAATCTCTAAAAAGTGTAGGCCAGTAATAACCTACTCTTAAAACTTTATGGGCTAAGGTATCCCCACCAAAATGCCCACTAGCTTCTTCTGCGTGCAATTCTAGTAAGACCTTTTCTGCTTCATCTTTCTCGAGACAGCGCATTAGTACTCCATCAAAATTTTGATGAAACAAAATACCATTAATCAACTAAAAGGAGGCAGATTTTAATCTTAACGCTCTTCTTTTAGTGGGATCCAGGTGACGAGGGGCTGACCCATGTTCAATACATAATTTTATATCATCATACCAAGGACTAACAAAGTTTTGTGCACAACAGATTAAATTTTGGTTGTGTTGTCCTGGTTTTGACATATCATTTTCTTCTTGCTGTCCTGCTACTGAGTCAGCGACTAACTTGCATAGTCCTTGGGCTCTCACTATTTGTGCTAGGGTGATTTCTATGTCGTACTCTTGTAAGGAGGTGACCCAGTTTTCCCTCTTTTCACCTAGTTCTTTATGCACTAACATATTTCTGACGGCCGGGTAAGGGACAATAATTTTCGTCCTAGATTTCAAAAGATAAGATCAGAAGTTCTTTAGTGATTTAAAAACAACATAGGCTTGCTAATCTACCGCTGGGTAATTAAGTTCCGCGCCTTTGAAAGTAGAGCTCATAAAGGCAATTGGGACTTCATTATTTTTAGCGTTCTTTTGAGTTAGGACAGTAGCGTAGGAGCGGTCAGAAGCAAATGTGCAGAGCTTGAAGTCTTGCGAAAATTTAGGGCTCATGAGAGAAGGAGAATCTATTATGGCCTTTTTTATCGAATTAAAATCTTGGTTTTCTAAGGATCCCCAATGATATTGTGCGTCCTTTTTTATTAAGTTCTATAAAGGTCTCACCATTTCTGAAAAATTGGGGACGAATCTCCTGACAAAGTTTATCTGGCCTAAGAAAGGCTACATAGACTTTTTTGATAAGGGACGGGGGAGTTTCGAGATGACTTGAGTCCTTTCAGGGTCGATAATCATCCCTTTGCTTGATACAATAAATCCTAAGAGCTTACCTTGTTCTACTGTGAAGATAGATTTTTTAGGATTCAAGGAAATACCGTACTTATGACATCGCTGTAGAACGACTCTCAAATGAGCTAGATGATCAGTTTTGTTTTTCGAGAATACAGTAACATCATCTAGGTAAACTACGACAGATTGATTGATTAAGCCTCGGAAAGCGATGTCCATCACTCTCTGGAAAGTGGCACCAACATTAATGAGTCCAAAGGGCATTTTCCTATAAGCGTAGGTGCCCCATGGAGTGCAGAAGGTAGTTTTAAGTTGGTCTGGAGGAGACATCAGGACTTGGTTATACCCTGAAAAACCATCCAATAAGAATAATCTTTCAGAACTAGATACCTGTTGAAGGATCTGTTCCATGGGTGGGACATGGTATTTGTCTTTATCAAACGCTCGATTAAGGTTTCGAAAATCGACGCATAGTTAGATTTCACCATTCTTCTTCCGGATAGGAACCAGGTTAGAGACCCATTGCATGTGCCTAACTGGGAAAATTATCTTATCATTCAGGAGTTTATTTAATTCTTTTTTGATGATCGATTCGAGTTTAGGGTGCATTTTTCTTAACTTCTGTTGAAACGGTAAGGTTTGGGGTTTCATAGGAATGACGTGTTGTATGATGTTAGGATCAAAGGTTTTTAGGTCATCATACGTCCATGCAAAAACATCTTTGAATTTCTTAAACAATTTAATAAACACCGCTTTCTCTTGTTCAGAACACCCCACCCCTAAATTAATGCACTGTAGATTATCATTAGTTCCCAAGTTTACTTTTTCATATGATAAAGAGGAACTATTTGTTTTACAGTTGACCGATTTTTTGAATTTGTCTTGAAGATCATAAAATTTTTCTAATCTAACTACAGATTTAGGGATAGAATTTACCATGTCCAATGAAGATTCAGGAGATCTCGGATCTAATATTACCGTGAAATCGCGAAGATTTTCGTCATGAGTGCATTCGTCGATCACTGTACCTTGGAAAGTTTCTTCCATATGCAGGAAACTAATAATTTGTTGATTGTCATCAAAGACTCTCCAATTTGTAATGTTGTCGGGGATAGATGGCCTGAACAACAGTTCGACGGAGAATGCATTCGGGGACAAGGCTTCTGCAAGAAAGAGTTTCGAAGCTACATTAGCTAATAAATCAGCTTCTGAATTATTCAATCTAGGAATAGAATTTATGTTGAAAGCAGAAAAATCATTCATTAAATTCCATACCTCAGATTGGTAGCTTTTAAGATGCGGAGACA
This sequence comes from Picea engelmannii, assembly GCA_009831015.1. NCBI lineage: Eukaryota > Viridiplantae > Streptophyta > Pinopsida > Pinales > Pinaceae > Picea > Picea engelmannii. The sequence goes on from ML785057.1 coordinate 395,544, forward strand.
AACAGTGGATAGAATCTCTTACCTGTCTAACCACGATTTCTTAATCGCCAAAGACAGTCAAATTTTGAATGTTCATATCTAATGCTTTTCTGAGGCCTTGCAATAAAGCCTCATATTCTGCTATGTTGTTCGTACATTCAAACTCTAACCTGCATGCAATTAGGGTTTTGTTACCTGCTGGATCAATAATAACGCAGCCCCCACCAGCTGCTTCCTTGGACTTTGACCCGTTAAAGTAAAGAGACCATATTTGATTTTGGTCGGGTGCATGAGACCATTGGGTGGAAACTGCTGGCTGAATATATGCCACAATCTCAGACTACTATTTCGGGTTAGTGATAGCTGAAGTATCGGCCATGAAATTGTCAAAAAAGGTATCCATCCCTTGTATTTAGGGTGAATCAGCAGAAGGTGTAAATAGTTCATTGGGATCATTTAAATCTATGACTGTGAACTTTAGGTAACGTTCACGATTTACCTTGATTTTGTTGGGCTTACCGTTCTCAGGCAGCCACAAGTGAGACCAATCTTTCGCGAAATAGCCGTGTAGCTGCTCTGACCAGTCTCTGCTTAAAAACAAACCATAAACTTCTGGAATATCCACAACAATAATATCAATCACTTGATGAACTTTGGGGTTAGACGATAATCTTATAAGCACATTCCTTAATTCACCTATAACTTTAACACTAGTTCGATCAAGTTGGATGATCTTTAAGGTGGATGGTTCAACTTCAACATTAATCTTCTGACACACAGACCATGGCATTACATTGGATGACGCTCATGAATCTACCATACAATTGTGCACGTTCCTATTAAATATTTCGAAAGTTAACAAAAATGGAGGTACATTTCTGCGAGTACTAATGGTGGAAGCTTGTGGCTTTTTACTCCCAGCCTCTAAAGCTAATTTATCTACATTTTTTACATTATTTATAGGAAGGCCTCCCTTCTCGTGAGGATCAAAATTTTTTTTAGAAGAAGCCTTCTGAGGAACTTTTGGGTTGTTCTGAAAAACTTTGTTACTACTTGGATTACCGTTTTTTCTATTCTCTGCGATATTCTGTAACATTTTTTGTAGCAGAAACAGAAATTTTAATAATTCATAAATAGAAATGTTATCCATTAAATTTTTTAGATCTTCAACTAAATCATAATCTAAGTTGGGGATTACATGACTCTATTTAGTCTCAGCTGATTTAGACTGTTTTGGGGGTGAAGTCGTGGTGTTTTTAGAAGACGATTTGTTTGCTATCTTACTCCTAGTATTGTAGGGATGTACTGTCTCAAAATTAGCTTGAAAAATGCTATCCAAGAAGTGTCCAAAGATGTTCGGAGAAGATTCATCTTCTTCAACTGTCTCTTGTTCAACTACCTCCTTAGGAATCTCAGGAGGCATCAAGTTATCCTGGGCTTCTAGAATCGTTTGAATAGCGAATTGCAGGCTTTCTAGATTTAGGCCCTCGGTATTTGAATTAGGTCGATTGGTAGGGAAAGGCTTCCTAAATGGGGGTTTGTAAGGCCCTTTGCTCAAAGAAGCTTCTTCGGCCGTCCTTTTCAAATATATAACTTGATTTGATAGTTTTTGAACGACTTTTGTTAAGTTTTCTAAATCTGAGCTTTCAGGTTGTGTTTTATTTTGAGCAGGTCTAGGGAGGATTTCGATTTTCTTTTTGGAAGATGAACTAGTCTCTATTTCATTGCTAGTAGTTTCTTCCAAGCTGAGGATGTCTTTCTCAATCTGACTAGCCTCTTCAAAGGCTTCTAACAACGTGGCTTTCTTGGATCTCTTTACCCAAATGGATATACTTTGATGTAAGGCTTTTGTATAGTATGCTATGATAAGATTCTCAGCAGGCATCGAATCTGTAGGGATTCAGTTCTTTAGTGTTAAGAATCTTTGGTTAAAGTCTTTGATTTTCTCTTTGGGGTTCATTCTTAAACTAGAAAGATCCATGACTAGAACTTCTGGGGACTTATCATCTCCAAACTTATCAAGAAAGCAGGATTCAAACTTCTCCCATGACACGATGGTATGGGGTTGCTGGGAAAAGTAATAGGTAGAGGAATTGCCCTTGAAAGTATAGGGGAACAATCTATAGACTACATCTTCATGCTCGACATTATGGAGTCTAATGGCTAACATAAAATTTTTGATGTGATCTTTAGTGATCTATTTAGAGTCCGGGTCAAACTTGGGGAGCCACTTCTCCGGATGTTTGGGCAAGGGATGTTGAGGCCCAGGTACGACTATTACATCTTGGTCGAGCTAGGGTCTGGTAGGATTGTTCTGATTGGCCATTGGTGTGGGTGATGTCGAAGGCTGGGATGAAGAGCTGCCTTCGTCAGAGGATTCTTCTCCAGAAGAAGAATGGGATGATGGAGGTGGTGAGGTTGGTATCCCAGATCCTCCTGTTGCAGGAGTGAGGATTGGATCTGTAGGGTTTAAAGTGAGGTTAGTGCCTCCAAGTTGTTCTCTGATATCAGAGAAATCTAATGGTTGGTCCAAATGTCGATTTGGTTGCCTTAAATGGGAGAAGGCACTATGTTTTCTTATGAGACATTGGTGGACAATCTCTTGTATGTCACCACCTGTAGGATTTGGGGTTACTGGTTCAACTGTGATCCGTAGATCGTCGTTTGATGTGGTTGTTGTTTGAGGGACGATGTTGTCATTTGATTGACTTCTTGTCACTAAAGGTGAGCGGTTGGGTGGTGGAGGAGTCTTACGACCACCTCGTGCCATTAATAATTTTCAGGCCCTCCTTCTAGCGCCATTTGTTGACGGGAAAAATTGACCGCTCGTCAACTAGAGGGGTGGATCCGATCCGAGGTTGTCTAAATAACCCAAGCTGTTTGGATTAATGCACTCCGACGGGTTTAGCGGCTCCGTTAGCCAATCTAAGTCCTAGGAAAGTAAAAAAACTAAGCTAAAGAAACTAATCTAAGTGAAAAAATAGCTTCTGAAATATATATATATATATATAATCTAGAATGTATTTACAGTTTTATTAACTAACAAAATAATAGTTCTTTCTATTAAATATACAATGTATTGATATGATTAAATCTCTACTATCTATACAGTATTTACAATATACAAATTTTGATCGAAATCTGCAAAATCATATGTGAATTGTCTTATGACAACGAAGCTAGCATTTTTTTATTTTTATAACTTTTGAGAAAAAGAAATGAAATGATAGCTATCTAAGCTAAGCAATAAAATAACAATCCTAACTATAAATCTAAACTACAGAAATGAACAGTGAAACATGTTCAGATTATAAGAAATTTATATATTAACTAAACTAATTAAATAGCACTAACAGACTGACCTGTAGTAGTGTTTCCTATTTGTCCTATGCACAGTACTCGATTTAGTTGTTTGATGGGGGAAACCCGCACCAGATTTTCCAAAATCTTCTCGTAAAAAGGAAGCAATGACGCTCTTGAATACGAATGACAGAACAAATAAGACATATAGCAACAACAATTTTATATTTTACAAATAATCACATTAAGATAAATCCCTCTGCAAAGATTTGTACATAACTGCTCATTCAACAAAGAAGGTTAACCTTTTGTTCATTAAATTAAAACAGGATAATTGTTGTAATGCAAAATAAGAGACATCAAATATGAACACAATTTAAATGACATCACATCAACCTGTAACAAATTTTGATATTTAAGTAGACAATAATTTGATTACAAATTGAAATGAACAAAACTTGAAATAAAAGTATGATATATTGAAATCTAAATCCGTACAAACATCCACTTTCATTCCAGTCTAAAACATCAATCCATAGTCTCTTCCTCCAAGCAGCGATGATTTGTTTACAAAAAATAATAGGTATATAAAGGCCACAAGATGAAAACATTCCTTGTGGAAATTATCAAAAATTGTTTGCAAAAGATATGGGAACAATCTCTCAAATTCCTATTTCTATCTAAGACTAACAACCTAATCCAAAACTGTGTAAAAAAAACATGTTTAAAAATGCCATTATCGATCCAATTCCCATTGAAATTCATGTGTACCTGTAGATGCATAAAAATACACGATTTCAGATTGTGTTTAGCTGTAAAATCAACAAAAATTAAAATTTTATGACTAGCTACAGAATCTCACGATTCTGTAGTTAGTTATTATTTACAAACAAAACCATATTATATCAATTCAATCATAACAGAAATATATGCGATTCATCAAACAAATCCTTTATACTAATTCAAAGAAAACAAAATCATTCTGAAATCATTGTTGAAATACCATACCTTGGTTTTAGGGATACGATTCGATCAGGCTATTTTTGAATTAACAATGGCAGTGGTTGCCTCTACATTTTTGAAAACCACAAAGCCTGTGGTCTTTTTCCTTTTATCATTAGCTTGCAGTCTGTCATTTTCCTTGGTTAACATATTTACTCGGTCCTCCAAGGACTTGATTCAGGATTGAAGCAGAGGGACATCTTTATAATATCGTTCGAGCCATGAGTTGCATTCATTGCACTGTGGTTGATCAGGTCATGTGATCATAGGTGAGGAATCTCTTAAATTACTAGCAGTACCATTTTCGAGCTTGATCCCGGGGAAGTTAGGGTCATCTTTAAGGCACGACGGGAGGTTCGATACGTAGTCATAGGGATTGACAAAACAAAGGCCGTGTGAGTATGGATACTCCTTGGTCAGAAATCGCTCGATTTCGGAATCTGAATCTTCACTCAAAACAATTGGTTTCTGATCTGTGTTTTGTTTAGGTTTATTGCGAGCACACCTTGATACCCAACGCACAACCTTCTTACCCTTGCTATTGACATGGCTATTACCCTTACCCTTTTTCTTTGCAGACCTCTTGATAGGATTAGCACTGTCTTTTAAGCATGAGTCAGGCAGGGTGTCGGGTAGGTTATCGTTTGGGTAGGTCGAGGGTTCAATAGTGGGTAAGAGTGTAGGAGGGGGCACGACAGGCCCGACAAGGGTTTCGGTGACCACGGTTTTGTCCACCTGACCAAATTTAGGACTGGCAAAGCCATTCCTCAACAAGAAAGCTTCCCAACAGTCACCACTCAACCTCAAATGATGGATTATAACAATTTTAATTAAACAATGGTGGAAGAGGCTGGAGTCGGCCTTCTCCTTCTTGAATCATTTAGCCATTTTATACAAACTACGAAGGAAGAAATGTGGCATATTTAAAGGGAAATCTATGAAACTCATAAGCAGTCATAGGTGGTATAGGAAAACTAAACCGTATCTACCTTTGCATGTAATGAATTGCTTAATAATGGCCAACAATTCATGCCACCTAGACTTAAGAGCTGTGGCTGGCATACCTTTGTCACAACTGTTGATTTTCCTTGAGGTAAACGGGAGCGACCATGGCACTTCATCAACCTTCGAATTCTTAAACCATTTTTTCCCTTCGGCTGACAGACCAGTGGCTGAGCTGAGGAATTCCTCGTTCAATTCGAGTTGGATGTCCCCAACTTTGGCCCTGCATCCATCGAATGTGAGGGAAAATTGCTGAGCGACTGCGAGGTTGAAACCCTTGAATTTTTCAATGAAAACTAACCATCCATTCCTATCCAGGTCCTCTCGGGAGTTATCAAATAAAAACAACGTTTGGATGCCATTGGGTTCGATGTGCACTATAGGATCCATAGCAGATAGCACACGGTCAATAGGGTAATCGGTGAGGGGGTTTGACAGGGTAGACACAGAACCATTTTCCCACAGGTTTTCCCAAAACAAGCAGAGGAAACCTGAAATGCAAGGCAGACGTTAATGCTTATGCGTGCGAGGGTGGTGTAGTAATTTAGGACCATGCAAAACTATCATGTCAGTTGTACAATTGACGACGCCTTGGTAAAGAGTTTCATAGATTTCACAATGGTGCATATGCAAAACATTGTAAACAACATGTCAAATGAATAACCATTGAAAACCATGACATACATAACCAACACTCGATTCGAATGTTAATAAACAATAGCATTTTTATGATTTAAAAGAAATACCAATATGTCGCATATTGCACCCATGATTTGAGCCCAAAATTAATGTGTTCTATGAAACCATTGCACTAAGGATTTAATCAGAGACACCAAAATATCATTGCATCACAAACTTATAAATCAAAACCATATTAACAAAAGTCAAATGCAAAGTGAGTAAAGGTTTGGTGTTTTGATAAATGTATGACCATTAGTGAGTTGGAGGTAAAAATGTTATGACCACATAAACAAAAGGATTCATAACAATTCAAAAGATCATTCTAATGCCATCAACATTACTTCCAACTCTAGGTTTTCACGCTTGCAGTCATGAAGATGAAAACGAGAAGTAGACATGCGAAAGAAAAGATAATAGTGTCGTTTTCTTTTGTTCAGAAATGCGACGAGTATCGAGGGTTCAAAACCCTTGTGTAGGCAGCTTGTAAGGAAAAGGTAAAATTGCAAAATGGCTGCCAACAAAACTCCCTTCTGTTTCTGGTCATAATTACATAATTGTGGTTGTCGATTATTTCACTAAATGGGTAGAATCCATGCCCAGATACTCTAATGACACCAAAACTACAATGCTATTCGTATTCAATCATATTATCACAATATTCGTTGTACCCAAGACTATTGTGACTGATCATGGATAATATTTTTTTAATAGCATGATGATTGATTTATCTACCCTTTTTAATTTTGACCAAGATCACTCTTCTCCTTACTGTCCACAAGAAAATGGTCAAGTTGATTCGATTAATGAGGTAATCAAAACAATGTTCCAAAGGATGATTGGAAAACATAAAATTAATTGTCATATAATGTTATTCTCAGCCTTATGGGCATATTGAACCTCTGCCAAGACTTCCACAGGCTTCACACCCTTCCAACTTGTGTATGGATTGGAGGTAGTACTACCCATTGGATGAAAAATTCCTTCGCTTAAGCTAGCTTTCAAACTATTTCCCGATACCTTTGCTGAAGAAGAATGACTACTATACTTATCTCTCCATGACGAGCGACGTTGCAAGTCCATCATGGCTAAAAAATCCTACCAAAAGAAAATAAAGTCACAATATGATTAGAAAATTCACCCTCGAACATTTTCAGAAGGTGACTTGGTGTTGTTCTATGACCAAGACCATGATAAACTAGGTGCAGGAAAATTCAAACCCTTTTGGCTTGACCCCTATGTTGTCAAATGTTCTCTTCAAAAAGGATCCTATGAGTTAGTTGATTACGAAGGACATATCCTTTTGGAGCCCCGTAACAGGCTCTACTTGAAAAAGACTAGGCATAAGCCTCACACTATCTAGTGCTTTTGTACCATATATATTATAGTATGATATGGTTGTTTTTGTCTTCCTTTTATGTGATAGTCTTTGTCAATATGATTATCCTACTTAAATGCTTCAGTTGAAGATATCATTGTTTACCTCACCCTATTTTGGATACGCGGATGGAGCTATTCGCACCTTCTGGAATATCACTTTCACTGCCTGGGTGATTGTTTCACTCACTAACTATATATTCATCTCTGGGGCATCTATCTAGGACCTGCAATGAACACTATTGCAAAATATAGTGCGATCATTGAACTTTTGACCGAAGCATTTGTTTTGGGCATACATCACCCGATAATGTGCTTAGATTAGGAGCTCGTTGTTTCACACCTCAACGCGACTTATTCTGTTTGAAATCCTATCCTTTTTCATAAATATTTAAGGGTATGACTCTTGGAATGATAATTTGATTTTATCACTTATGAACATATACCAAGAAAATTCAATTCTTTAGCTGACTCACTAGAAAATTTTGTGTTGAATTGGAATCTACTTCATTAAAAAAGAATTAAATTAAGCATTCATTGTATAAACCATTTCATCACATATATATAACAATAAATCATAAATCCATATTTCCATACATATAAAGTGTGTCCAAAAAATATCCAAAACGGGTATAACATAACAAAATTGGGCTTGTCTCCCATATATCCACAACATAAAATGCACCAAAATTCCATCAAACTAAAGAGAACTAGTCGTCACGAGGATCCCTCTGGTCATTATAGAAAATGAATTCTCACGAGACCTTCTGCAGAAGGTGCCCAAACCGGTTCCTCACACCTATTATGCTCCTCTGCATACACAAAGGTATATCATCCATATGTGGCACTGGAATTCCCATAGTCAAATGCTCAAGATTCTCCTCGAGATATTCCAAGAGATATTCATTAGCTCTCCCACCATTCGGTCCTCTTCTGATACCGAGTTATTAACCTCACCTATTCAATGGCGGCATACCCACTGGATGTGCTGGCGCACAATCTTCCCATAAAAAATGATTTTTTATGTTACACACAAAAAAATGTAGATATCATAAAATCAAAAAAACATTAAAAATACAAAACAAAAATATATATATTGAGAATTTATCTTTCTTACTGAAATCATCACTGAATATTTCCCCCTCAGAGAGAACCATATCTAGATCGTCATGGTAGTCCACACCGTAATATGCATAATCATCTATCGCCACTATCTCGCGATCCCAATATCAATTTTTTTTGCATCAAACTGGAATTGTGTTCCCCCACTGAGTCGAGACAACAGATCTGTCCATTTCTTCATAGTCGGATCTCTATACCCAACATATGGCACCACATCCCATGGACGTGATGAAGATACTCACTCAAAGAAGAAAGATAATAAAATGGATCCATAACAAAATTTATTTTGTCGACCCAACCTACACTTGGTCAATTGGTCCTTCATGTTTTCCAACACTGCAACAAACCAGTTATATACTGTAGGGGAAAAAATCATCACTGCATAATACACTTGGCTCCTCGAAGCCAAGTGCGATCCAGTACTCCATGTCACCCTTGTAATGGTGAGTAAAATGGTGCGTAAGGTCAAGTCCAGTACCTGACTAATTGGAAACTTAATGTTTCTCTTCTACATACCCGGGTGACAGTAGCGTGCCACATAGTCATCCACCCGCTTTGCACCACCCCTCTTTCTACCTACCAATACCATGGTGGCACCATGATGAGACAATCTTGTCAAAAAGTATATATCCTCCATCTCCAAGGTTAATACCTGGTCTCATACTACAAAGTGTTGTTCATTTGCATCCCACATATTGACCAACTTCTGTAGCATGGTTGGTTGATCTCGCATGTTTTGACAAAGAGATAATTCAGTAACCCACAATTTATCAAAGCATCTAGAGTGGGAGGATCATCCATAGAAACATTACCATTCAATTCATGTTCTCATTCTCTCCACTCCAAAATTGTTGCTCACACTTGCCACAAACACCAATTTTTTTAGGACCCATTAATATAAAATACTCATAATTTGTTTTTACAAAAAATGTCAAAGACACACTCAGTTGAGACCCTCTTGAGTAGACAGGGCAACCAATTGCGACCAATTTGTTTGGTCGTGCCCTCCTTTGGTTGACAATGCAATTGAATGTGAACATGTCACCCCTCAACTCTACCTTGGATGCGACCAGTCACAATTTCCTTCTTCACACAGAGCACCCAAACCATTTGGTCTCTCCCCGCAAGGAGGCCAATTGCGCCTGTGCAGACTCAAAAATTTCGAGTCCTTCCATTAACAAATAAATGCACGAAATACAAACATACAAGATGCGTTTTTTAAATTGAGGTCCAACCTATTTTTTGTTGGATGGAAGGTACAATATCTGTGGTTCCACACCCTGCAATCACCACTCCAAATTTGAAAAAGAAAAGGGATCTCCAAAATTTCATCAAGGTAAATGGGTAAAATGAGGTAAAAACACTATTTTTAAACCCACATATACCTTCATTTTAACCCTGTTCACACTATAAATAACTCTTTTTCTTCATTTTTGGCTATTTATCATTTTTAGTGCTCGTAGAACCATATACTAACCCTATTTTCACCAGGAATACTATCGACATAAGATATAGAACCATTCTAAGGATTCTTTTTTAAGATCTTTTTTGACTCCTTAAAAAATAAAAGATCACTGAGTATGCTTGTCTTTTCATTCTCGTATCATGGATTTGAAAAGATGTCCACCTGATATAGGTTTACCCCTTTTTCAGGCCAGACAGAATATTTACAAAAAAGGAACACCCTATCCCTTGTGGTTAGGAGAGTTCTCCTTCACATTGTTTTAAAATTTTTCAGTACTAGGAGACTAAAATTTACGATAAGTGTACCCCCCTGGAGTCTTATTTAAGTTTTTCAGACTCCATAAAAATGAAAACACTGGCGAGCACAAACCTACCTAGGCTCAAGAAAAATCCACAGGTAAGTATATGTAGCTTTCTTTAAGACATTTTCAGACTCTCAAAATAGGAAAAGGCCATCGAGTTTCCATTCTTTGGACTCATTAAAATTTGCATTGAAGGACCCATTCATGGGACCAGACCCCTTCTTCATGAGGTTTGTTAATAATATGTAGAGGGGATCATCGCCAAATGAGCTATAACGAGCATCTGTTATCCTCCTCCAACTCGTAAAACTAGAGAGAGGTACTCACCGATCATGGTGGGGAATTTTTAGAGGGTTTTTTCATCTTGTTATCTTCATTATTTGGAAACCATCATTACTTTGTGTCTCCCTTGAACAATTCACCTGTTCTATCACCCCATACAATAGTTGGGTTATCCATTTTCTCTCATTTGACCACCATTCCCATCATTGTGTCACGTTCCCCTCACCGGTCCATGAACAATTATTATGGTCTTCACTTGAGTTAATGTTGTCGAGTCAAGACATTTGTCATCCATACTTATTCAAGGGAAGCTATACATATGTCAGCCACCTGTCGTCCCTTTATGCTTGTTTATCGTTGCCATCCTTGTGTCAATCATGCTCCATTATTATCATTTTCACACCATCCATCTTTCCCTGTTTCACATCGATTGATGGGGGATATATCAAGGCCCTCCTTTGACGAATTTCATCCTATCGACTTCATCTCATTATCCAAGATTGAAATCTAGAAACCCAACAGTACCCAGGGTGTTGCAGACATTAGTGGCAGGTCTCCTTGCATTTTGATAGTGGGTTTACATCATTAAATCCTGTCAAATGTATCTACGAGTGTTCGACTTCAAATACCTTATTCACACTTCATACATTGTACCCGATACCTTGGGTTCCATCATCATCATCGGTGGACTCCCTCACATCTGATAACGATATACATTAATGACTGGTAATTAGACAGTTTCTACCATGCTCAACTTCAACTCCTTTATTCACATGTCATAGAATCGTACCATTTGGATTACATATGAAGAACTTGGGGAAGATTTGATCCAGGAGTATCTTGGTGTCCACCCACCTTTTCCAACTGGCTCAAAATAGTTTTTTGGAAACTTACTATTTTTAGCAGTTTTTTGGTTCTTGAACTTCCAAGGCCATTTTTGAGGGCCTAAACTACGATTTTTCATGACCAGGCACCTCAAAGATGGCCACAATATTTGATCGACCCCCCTAAATGAATATCCTCATCAATATATTTCCAACGATCTATCATGTTCCCTAAACGAAGATCATATGCAAAATTTATGACCTTAAGAAGTTAACGTACTAACTTACCCCAACGAGGCCCACATGAATTTTGGCGCTTCATATCCTAGGGTTAGGTTTTTGGAGGTATAGGGTTTTGGAATTCATGTTTATTGTAAAAATTCCTTCAGAGCCTCATTGTATTCATCTTCTTAAGAATGAGTATAGTCGTCACATCTCTTCTTAGAGATAAGTTGCTACCATTATAGCAAGCTTGTTTTCAGTCTGCATTTTATTGTTTTCAGCACATTTTTTATTTATTATAAGCCAAGTTTTACTGTATCTCTTTTATTTTTCACGTTTCTTTGTGTTAATATCATAAATATATGGTTTCATTTCATTACGCTCATAAATACATATCAGTGGTATCAGAGCGGTCTACTCCTTGTCATTTTTTTAATGCATGTCCCCGAAGCAGTCAGGGTATAAGGAGTTGGGTCTTAAGCTTGTTTCTCTTGAGGACAATTGCTCTCGCACACCCAAGAAACTGTCCATGGTGGGATAAAATAAAGACAACGTGACAAGAGATCCTTTCAAAATGTTGCTCGATGATACCCTTGAGGGATAAAGGAACCAGATGATGGACAATTTTGCAAAAAATCCTTCGACGACTGCTGACAAGCGACACATCCACCTCAAGCAGAGGCACCACCCCTTCAAGGTAAAGATAAATTTTGATATTCCTATATTTTAAGTTCAAATATATGCCAATTCCATAGATAAATTGATAAACCTTCTAGAAGGGTATTTTTCTATCCACAACTTTTTCGATAGAGAAAATATTACATTTGTGCTCCTCAAGGTCATCCTCCATGTCAAATATTGGTGGGATACTTTCTGTGAGAAAAAGGAAATAGAGGGTTCCGCATTATTTGTAGTTTCACCCACTTGGGGTTCCTTCAGGGATGCTATTAAGGAGCAATACTACCCTGTTGGAAGTTATGATGACTTGTATACAATATGGACCACACTGCGGTAGGAAAGAGACCAAACAGTGCCAGAGTTCACTAATGTCTTCCATACCGTGCGCACCAAGATGGTTATCAAATATTTTGAGAGAAATTTGGTTCTCAAGTACCGCGACGATATGCATAGATAAATTCAAACATAAATGGATTTTTTGGACATCTCATCCTTGGGCACGACCTATCGATATACCATCAAAATCGAGCAGAAGCTAAAAAAAAAGACATGAAAGTTTGAGTCTGGAAACCCCTCACATAAGAAGTAGGGCAAGGGAAACTCCAACCTATAGAACAAAGGATAGAGAAAATATGGGAAACATCAGGACAACCAGTTCAAGCCACAAGCAAATAAGGACAATGGGAAGATGAAGAAAGATACTGGGAAGTGGTGAGACTTCCATAATAGCCCCTAGCATAACACTGCTAATTGCCACTCAAAGAAGTCATTGGTGGCTGAGGTAAAATCCTCTGAATCAGTTGTAGGTTCTGACTCTGATTCAGAACTAGAAAAGGGGAGATAGATCATTGATGTAGAACCCAATGCCACCATTTCTACCACCAAGATCCAACCCAGTGAACCTGATGAGACAGAGGAAGGAGAGCGCCTCTTTCATTCACAGATGTGGGTAAAAGGCACTCTGGTGCACTTCATCATTGATAGCGGTAGCCAGAAGAACCTCATTTCATAAAAGGTAGTCAAGTGGCTAGCCCTGCTAAAAACATTGCACCCACATCCCTACACCATCAGATGGCTCCGTCAAGGAAGCAATCTTCACATCAACCAAAAATGTCGCCTGTCGTATGTCATCAATCCATTCAAATATGAGATATTGTGTGATGTTTCTCCCCTTGAAGTTTGTGATGTTATTTTGGGCCAACCTTATTTATGTAAATTTCATGTTGTAAATGAGTCTAGGCCTCACATTTTTATTATTTCTTTGAACAAGAAATTGTACAAGATACCCGAGGTAGTCCCACCTAGTGCTATTTTCTTGATCTCTGCCAAGAAATACAGGAAGGTCATTTCTCAGACCGAGAAGTTTTTCTTCTTCATGATTTGGAATTAGAGTGAGAGAAAGGTTGCATCCACATACATGGCCTCCATGACTGACCTCTCCATAGAGAAAAAGCAAGTGGATAAGGTCGTGGAAGAATACCAAGACATATTCTCATCACCTAATGGGGTACCTTTGCACTGTTAGGTCAAGCATCCCATTGATCTGACCCCCAACGCACTGCAATCCAATGGTCCAGTCTATCACCACTCTCTGCTAGAAAATGAGGAGAAAAAGCATGATATCCAAGAATTACTCCACAAGGGGCACATCTGACCCAACTCATCACCTTATGGAAGCCCAATCGTGCTGGTTTAGAATAAATATGGGGCTTGGAGAATCTGCATTGATTACTGGGCCCTAAATAAAATCACAGTCAGGAACCGATACTTGATTCCCTGAATTGACGATCTCCTTGATCAACTCAAGGGGACCAAATACTTCAATAAGATTGACTTGAAGTCTGGCTACCATCATATCCCAATAGAACCGATAGATGTATGGAAAATTTCCTTCAAGTCAAAAGAAGTTATTTTTGAATGGCTGGTCATGCCCTTTGGTTTGAAAAATGCCCCAACAAATTTCACGATGATGATGGATGATATCTTGCGGCCTTTCACTAATTATTTTGTGGTGGTGTATCTATATGACATCCTCGTCTACAACAAGACTTGGTAAGAACACTTGCATCATATTCAATAGGTTTTTCACACTCTACGACAACACAAGCTATATGCCAACTTGGAAAAATGCTCCTTCGACATGGAAAAGGTCCAGTACCTAGGATAAATTGTTTATGTGCATGGTGTGCATGTTGATCCAGCCACTATCCAAGTCATTCGTGACTGGAAAACACTAACCATGCTCACTAAGATTCAAAGCTTCTTAGGCCTTGCCAATTTCTATCGAAGGTTTATGTTGGGATTCTCCCATATTGCATGGGCCCTCAGCCAAATAACTAGAGATGGTGGTAAGGAAAAATTTGTGTGGGGCCTGTACCAACATAAAGAGTTCGATGATCTGAAGCAACGCTTGTGCTCAACCCCAATTATTTCATTACTTGACCTGCAACAACACTTTGAGATTGAGACATATGCTTTATACTATGATGTGAGCGTAGTCATCACTCAACATGACCACCCCATGGTCTATCATAGTGAGACACTATCATATACCGTATGTAAGTACCCTACTTATGATAAAGAAATGTACTCCATTGTGAAAGCTTGCCGACAGTGGAGGAATTACATTCTCGGGAAGGAGACAATCATCCACACTGAGCATAAGCCACTGCAGTTCATGCAGACACAAGGAAAATTTTAGAATGACCACCATTAGAAGTGGTCCACATATTTGTAGCAACTCCACCTCAACATAAAGTATAAAACATGAAGTACCAACTGAGTCGATGATTGCCTCAACCAACCTCCAGTCGCGACACTCACCACAGTGCTCGATGCTTTTGGCCATGAGACCTATGGATGGCCCCACCTCTATGAGACATATCCTGACTTCGCCAACACCTACCAGATGTTGGGCGCAAACACAGTTGTCACCAATTTCCATCTTCAGGATGGGATGTTATACCATATGGGCCATCTATGTGTTCCATCAAGTGAACACAAGAATCTGATTTGGGAAGCCCACTATAGTTGGGTGGTAGGACACTTCAGAGTGGAAAATATAGTGGCAGTGTTGCAGTGACATTTCTATTGGTCGAAACTTTGATAGGATGTCAACAAGTATATTTGGCCTTGCACTGCCTGCACTATTTCCAAACCGACCATTAATAAACAAGGCATGTACACTCCTCTTCCTACTCCTGATAAGCCCTGCGAACCCATATCTATGGACTAAAATTTGGTCCTTCCATCCACCAAGAGAGGAAATGACTTTGCTTTTGTGGTTATTGATCACTTTTCCAAGATGGCCATTCTAGCCACCCGCAAGAAGAGCATCACAACGGAGGCCACTTCCAAGATCTTCTTTGAACAAGTGTTGGTACACTTTGGGATCCCAAAAACCATTATATTAGATCGGGACAGTTGGTTCCTCAACAAATTATGGTCGAGCCTCTGTTCACTGCTAGACACCAAGCTCACCAAGTCCACTGCCTTCCACCCCCAAACAAATGGCCAAAATGAGGTCATCAACCAGATGATCGTGCACATCCTTCACATGTACAATTCCAAGAAACCCCACACCTGGGATGAGATTCTTCCCTATGTTCAACATATCTACAACAAATCCATACATAGCACAATCGACGATGACCCCTTTCAGGTGGGGTTGGGATTTCAGCCGTTGGGTCCCATGGATGTTTCACCACACCTTGCAACCACCTAGACAGAATCACCACATGCTCCAATTGCAGTTGAAAAATACACCCAGTTCATTGAGTGGTTTCAACACATCCACCAATAGGTTCATTATATTTTACAGAAGTCCAATGTTAAGTACAAACAATGCCATGATCAATAGCTGGTGCCACACCAGTTTCAGGTGGGAGACAAAGTTTGGTTTCACTTGTATAAAGAACTCCTTACAAGGCCTCATTAGAAGCTTTGTCCACTCCATTATGGACCCTGAACCATCACCAAGGTTGTGGGTGACAATTCTTTTGAACTCAACCTTCCCCCGTTCATTGGCTTGCACCCAGTATTCAATGTGGACCTCCTTTGACCTTATTTTCCACCATTATTAGATACCTCGGAGATAGCAGAACAATTGACACCAATAGAGCTCAAGTTTCAACCCTGGCTACATGGAATAAGAATCCACTGATTATATCATGGACACATAGTTCAAGGGAAATATCCAACAGAGGATCCAACTTTATTGAGTTGTCAAAGCAGGGAAACTCCTGCACCAAGGCAAGTGGCTCACTCGAGGCCAAATTCAACAAAAAATTCCTCATCTGAAGGGCGCACTCAACGCAATGGATAAAATTTATTCCTAAGGGAGAGGATTGATCCAGGGGGATATTGGTGGCCACCCACCATTTCCAACTGGCTCAAAACAATTTTTTGGCAACTTACTATTTTTAGCAGTTTTTTCGGTTCTTGAACATCCTGGGCCATTTTGAGGGCCTAAACGACATTTTTTCACGATCATGCACCTCAAAATTTGACAAAGGTTCTAATTGATCCCCCTAAATAAATCTCCTGGTCAATACCTTTCCAACGAGCTATCGTGCACCCTAAACGGAGATCGTATGCAAAAGTTACGACCCTGGGAAGTTAATGTACTAACTTACCTCAATGGGGCCCACATGAATTTTCGCGCTTCATTTCCTAGGATTAGGTTTTTAGATTTCTAGGGTTTTTACATTCATGTTTATTGTAAAAATGGCTTCAGAGCCTCATTTTACTCATCTTCTTGCGAATGAGCATAGCCGTCACATCTCTTCTCATAGATAAGCTGCCACCATTCTAGCAAGCTTATTTTCAGTCTGCATTTTACAGTTTTTAGCATATTTCTTATTTATTATAATCCAAGTTTTATTGTATCTCTGTTATTGTTCATTGTGTCTCTGTGTTAATATCATAAATTTGTGGTTTCATTTCATTTCTCTCATAAATCCGGATCAATATTACTCTCCTATTCAACAATATTCTTTCCCAAGCTGCGATGGAGATTATTTACAAGAACTTCACTCGTTGCTCACTGCTTTGTGTGACGTCACATAGATCCACATTTGTACTTGTTTGTGGATATGATTTCACTTGCATCTTTCATGGATCCACAATGTATACTTTTGTGGCCATGAATCGAGTTATGTTTTTTTCTTGATGGATCCACGGTGTACTCTGTTGTGGCCATCACTTGCATCATGCATAGATTTGCAATGTATTTATGGAGCCTATGATATTATTTGTCTTACCGAGCATGGGAATGCCCGCCTTGGGTATATTTTTCTGCAGGACTGGCGATAATCTTCTCCAAACTTCCTTTCCCACAAATCTATGCCTTTTATTGGTAAATTATTTTTTCCACCAGACACCTCTTCTGACCTCACACTTTATGGGGCATCTATTATAGCATTATTAACCGACCCATAACCCTTGGGACATCATCTCCTAGAGACCTCACCTACCAAATTCACCCATTTCCACCATATTCCCAATTCTTTTCTATCCTAATCTCCCTTTAGTCGCCCTTTTCCTTCCTCAAGCCTTGGACCGAAAGGGTTGGTCACCCTTTCTGGATTGCCAAGTCGTGATCGGGTCGCTCTGTCTATGTGCTTAGGTCGCAACCGAGCCTAGAAGCTCCCTTTTTTGGATTTGGTTGCGATGGATGAGACCTTACTCTGATTTCTTGGGGTTTAGTCTCAAGAAGACTTCCATTATAAGCCTAAGGATCTTATATTATTAACCATATATCCTTGTCTCTAAATCCTTATAAGAACCAATCCATTTCCAAGGGAAAGGGGAGAAAGAACTAACAAAGTTACTCTGGCGTTTTGGTGGTGAGGTTTGGGAAAGGAGATTGGACGAAATATATCTCTTCAGTTTACACCTGTAAGAATAAAGTCACCAACTTAACGAGAATTGTGACCTCAAAACAAGAACTCGGGCCCAAAAAACCCATATTTTTGCAAAAACAACATGAAAATCAACCCCCAAATAAAAAAATGGTGCTACCAGTAGCACCATTTTTCCAAACGGGGTCTTAATTACAACATTTTTCAAACATGGCTTTCAAAACTCATACAGTAGCTCAAAAAAACTTCAAATCAACACCTAAATAAAAAAATGATGTTACAATTTTTTTTTGAAAAAGTTAAATTTATAGATATTTTGAAATCGTATTTTTAGTAGTCGGTACCATTAAAATCAAAACCTCAAAATCAATCATCAAATTGAAAAGTACTGCTACCGGTAGCACCCATTTTAAATTTGGGATAATGATGATGATGATGATTAACATCCACTAAGGCCTAATTTGTCTATCGGACCTTAAGAGGGTAAGTGATTACTTGTGATTCTTTAGAATTTTGTTTCTGTGCTCGAAAAGCATTAAGAGAAGCTTTCCAAGATCACCATACTTTTGTTGAGTTAAGATTTTAGGAAGGTTGGTAGTGTGATCAATATTTTGAAAAAGAGATCTAATATGGGTATAGGCCGAAGAGAAAGTGCTTTTCATCTTCAATCTTCTTAGTGTCACAAAGGTGACATAGTCTTTCATCCCATGGCGCTTTAGGAATTGACCAACGCCCAGTTTCACTATTAAGCTTGTGAGAATTTGTTCTTATCTTAGCAATGATTATTTTTTTCTTTACACTTGGAAAAACAGATCTAGATAATTTTGATCTTCTAGATTAGGGTTGATTACATCTTTATAATACCTTAATTTCCTTTTTTCCTCTAACTCTTTATCACACCACATTTTTTTCTTAAATTTTGATTTGACACATTTTTAAAGTGGTAAACAAAATCATCGTTATTGTAAACAAAATCATCAAACCAACCCTTATTTTCTTACTTTTAAAATCTTAGTTTATCACTCCAAACACAAGATAATACATAATGCCATGAAAACAATACATTTAAAAAATATATATTCAAAACCCAAATTAAAAAAAAAAAAAATTAAAGAGGGAAAAAAAAACTAAAAGAAATGATTTTTATTTTTATTTTTTTTATTATTATTATTTTTTAATTTAGAGAATATTTAGTTGTTTTTGTAAAAAAAAGAGTAAACAATCCCTTGAAATGTAAAAAAAAATTAAAAAAATACAACCAAAAAACCAAAAAAATACTAAAAATCATGTCAAAATGTTAAAAAAACATTAACATTCCCTAACCTAAAACTTTATATTAAGAAAAATTAAAAATAAAAATACAAATGTTAAATTCCATTAAAAAATAAAAAAAATTAAATCGATTGTATATATATATATATAACATGGGGGTGATGTCGGGCATCTCCCTAGTCCCCCATGCAGGCAAGGGCTAGATCCCGTGAGCTTTGACTGTCTGTCGACCAAAGGGCCAGGGGGCAATGTTGGGCATCGCCCCAGCCCCCTGCACGGGAAAGGGTCAGGTCCTATGGGTGTGTCGATTGTTTGTCAATGGGAGGGCTGGGGGGCGATGTCAAGCATGGCCCCAATCCCCCATGCGAGCAAGGGCCAGGTCCCATGGGTACCCATGAAACCTGGCCCTTTCCTGCGCAGGGGATTGGGGCAATGCCTGACATCGCCCCCCGACCCTCCCTCCGGTGCACCCATGGGACCTAGCCCTTGCCCTTGCAGGGGATTGGGGTGATGCCCAACATCACCCCCCGACCCTTTGACTGACACACAACCGATGCCCACAGGACCTATCCCTTGCCCATGTGGGGGGTTAGGGCGATGCCCGACAACGCCCCCCCATGTTATACATATATAACTATAGTTATATACCCACATGAACTGGCAATGTTATATATATATATATATATATTCCACTTTAGCTTTTAAAGTTTTTCTTTGATTTTGTAATTATATAAATTTTCTTTTTAATTTTTTTCCCTTTCTTTTTTAATTTCAATTCTTTTATTCTTTTATTTTTTAATTTATCAAAAAAATTCAATTATATTTTTTTGCTAAATATTTAAAAATAATGTTATTTAATTACAATTATTTTATGTGTATTAAAGTAAAGGTAAAAAATCTGCTAAAAATGATATTTTCCACTGTATTTAAAAAGTATGGAACCATAAATTAATTAAGGAGAGGAAAAATCATATTTTCAAAAATGTAAATGGTAAAAATTATTTTTAAGATTGAAAGAAGCATGGAAAAATGATGAAAAACACCGTTGAAAATAAATAAATAAACTGAAAATAGATGAAAAAACAAGCATTAAAAAAAAGTGGAAACATTAAGTATCATAAAATTTAAAATATCAAAAAACCACCTAAAAAGGGAAGGAGGTGCTATTGGTAGCATCATTTTTAAAAACAGGGTAAAAAACTTGACCCCCCAAAATGAAAACTCTGTAGATTTCTTGTTAAGTTGGTAACTATGTTTAAGTTGTAATATTGGTTACTTGATTAATAGAAGATATGATGGATGTTTCCCTCTAAACGATTGTTCATGTAAGTTTGTGTGTTCGTTGGTAGAGAATTGATATATTTGTAGATTATGATATATTTTCAAGTTTAGAAGCATCCTTTGTTTGTATCTCTGTTCTTGTCTTAGGCATAGGAAGAACCTAAGGGAGCTTAGCTCATGCAGGGTATAAAATACTTACAACACTGAGATCAATTTGCATCCATTGGCGAGATAGTACAAGATGCTAATTTGGTGAATGTAGTGTTGAGAGGTCTTCCCAAGTCTTGGGAACCTTTTGTGTAGGGGATTTGTACATGAGACACAGTGCTAGGTTTTGATAGATAATGGAGTGATTGTATTCAAGAGGAGACTTGGTTAGAGTCTATGCATGGTTTGAATAGTAGCCATGATGAGAAATTTTCTCTTGCTAGCTAGGAAAAGAAGGAAAAATTCAAGTAGATTTCCAGTGGAGAGTCTATCACTCAAGATGGAAAGAAGAAGAAGGACATGAGAAAAGTCAAGTTATTTGCATGTCACAATTTTGGACATTATGCAAGGCAATGTACACATAGGAAGAAGGGGGGGAATGAAATGAAACCAGATGTAGTTGTGTTGGAAAAGGCTCAAATGGACAAGTTTGCCAAAAATTTTGAACATACAAAGTTCTTACTTGTTTCTGAAATTTCCTTGGGCACTATATCATATGGTGCATGGTTTATATATAGTGGAGACATGTGTCATGTGACATGAGAACGAGAGGTGTTTGAGAGCTTCATGGAGCCTGACTTAGAGATACATGTGAAACTTGGTATGGGGACCAAGCATGTATTGAAGGAATCTGGAATAGTGCCATTCTGGATGGAGTCAGGAGGTGTTTTGAGAGTGCAAGATGTGTTATGTGTACTAGAACTCAAGAGGAGTGTGATCTCAGTTTAAATGATTGAGAAGAAGGGATATGAGCTCCTATTCCAAGATGAACATGTGCTCATCATTCCCAAAGGATATAGCTCAGAAAAAGTAGTTGTCTTTCGAGTTAGAGAGAGAAACTTGTATAGTCTAAAGGGCCATCATATGTGAGCAACGAAAAGTAGTAGAGTGGAAGAGAACAGGGAGTAGGTAGCTCCGAAGGTTGAGTAGCTCATATGGAGTCAACCTTTAGGTTTAGGTGGGAAGGAGCATCATTCCAAGTCTATCAAGAAGGATTCATGGTACGATATGACCATGTAGGATGCCTAGGAGCAGGAGACTTCTACGAGCATGTTTAGGGGCAGTGAGTGTTCGGAGACAAGTCATACCATAATGGCAGGGATAAATTTTGTGTCAGAGGGAGAAACCAATCAAGTGTATTGGAGAGAAGGCATGGTAGCATATCTGGTAGAAAATATTGTGTGAAATCCAAGTGGGAGAAGTACCTTACTCGCTAAGAGGGAGTGCTAATGTTTGTGGTAGCATCATACAAGTACTTCCACATTTTCTCGTGTCTATCATGTGGAAGTCATCGAAATCCTAGTGTGAGTTTACTTTAGTTAAAAATAATTAATTAAAGTAAATGTGTTTTTATTAGTAATTGAGTTATTCAAGGAACATCTTATCATGTAGTGTGTAATCTAAATCTTAAGTGAGTGTGAGAAGTAATCTCAACCGTAGATCACTTTGAATATTAGAAATAGATTATAAGTCATGATTATAAAATCAAGGTTGGGGTAAAGGAGAAATTACTTTTGATAGGAGATCAAAGTCAGAGACTTTTGACGAGAGGTCGAGGTCGAGATACTTGTGTTGAGGGAGTTGACACAGGCGAGACTTGTGTGAGATACACTTGTGAGATACTTTGGTGAGAGACCAAGGTTGGGGATAGAAAATAAGGACTTTTGCTAGTGTGAGGAGTGTAGAAGAAAAGAAGGAATTTTGATTACATTAGAGTAAGGAGATATCATAGTTCAGGTGAAGAGATTTCATCCAATTGTTGATAAGAGGGTTGGTTCATAAAGGACCTTGATTAAATATATTGTATAGGTGGAGAAGGACTTCCATCTAGAATTCATATAGATCAAGGAGGAGAGAGAGAAGATGCAACCACATGTGGGTTTCAAAGGACAAAATCCACAGGGAAGAATAAAATTTTACGGTGCTTGTCGTACGAGTTTTCTATATGGATGCACAATTCACAGTGTACATTCACACATATATGCGGTTCAAGGTGGTTTGAATCATGTATTCCTTGGGAAACATGCTGGTACATGGTCGTACAAAAGCACAAGAGTTTCCAAGTTTGTCTGTAGTGTATGATTCTCTCAGTGGACCATTTTCCTAGTACAAGAGCCATGATTTAACCTTAATAAAAGGATCATTGTATTGGTTTTCCCTTCGGGGTTTTTCCATGGGTGTATACCTGAAAATATTGGTGTTTATTTGTGCTTGATTTGGTTTCCTTCTTTATGTTTCCACTACATGTTTATTTGATTACTCAACTATGATTTTAGTAGATAAAGTGATTTTATTTTGAGATAAATTTCGGGTGTTGAATATAGTGGTAAAAGATCAACATGGTATTAGTGTATACCAAGGGTTGAATCTGCTAGAAAATCAACATGTCTCTCTATGTCTCTATCTTTGTCTCTATATTTCTGTCCCTATCTATCTCTCTCCCTCTCTATCTCTCTTTGTCTCTGTCTCTGTCTCTCTATATTTATCTCCATCTCTCTGTATCTGCCTCTATCTCTATCTCTATCCATGTCTTTGTCTTTGTCTCTATCTCTATCTCTGTCTCTGTCCGTCTCTCTCTCTCTCATGCCATCTCTATGAACAATTTTTCAGTATATATTTAAATATTGATTGGCTTCAATGATTGCCTAATTTTGTCGATAATATTCTTTAACAAGCACACACACAAATCTCTCTCTCGCTCTCTCTCTCTCTCTCTCTCTCTCTCTCTAATCTAATATGTTGAAATAAAGGAGCTATCTACTCTAAAAAGTGTGTACACACACTTGTTTTTATTCTAAACCAAGTGTTATTGGGAGAGTTAGGTTCCATTCTCTCTCTCTCTCTCTCTCTCTCTAAAACACACACACACACACACACACACAGATTCAGGTGGATATCGGTGGCCACCCACCTTTTTCGACTAGCTCAAAATAGTTTTCTGGCAAATTTGGCAATTTACTATTTTTAGCAGTTTTTAACTTTCAGGGCCATATTGAGGGCCCAAATGAAGGTTTTTCAATATATAGGTTCTCAATAATAGTTGAAGGCATGATTAATCCCCCAAAATGAATCTCCTCGATGATACCTTTCCAACGAGCTATCATACGCCTAAAACGGAGATCGTATGCAAAAGTTACGACCCCGGGAAGTTGATGTACTAACTTACCCAAATGGGGCCCACATGAATTTTGGCGCTTCATCTCCCAGGGTTAGGTTTTTGGATGTCTAGGACTTTTGGCATTCCTTTTTATTGTAAAAATGCCTTCAGAGCCTCATTGTAATCATCTTCTTGCGAATGCGAGTAGCCGTCACATCTCTTCTCAAAGATAAGCTGCCACCATTCTAGCGAGTCTTTCACTCTGTATTTTTACAGTCTCTATACATTTATTTCATTAATAGAAATCATGTATTACTGTATATCTGTGTTT
>ML785057.1:429445-440446 GCA_009831015.1 Picea engelmannii
TTGAACTCTCTATCCTTGCCCCTTCCTTCCACCCAAGAATGTATGAGAGATAATAAAACTTTACATTAAATCATCACCATCAACCAATCATCACATAGAACCTGATAATGCTTTCTGAGACTTCTTCAATTTCTACAATTATTAAATTCTTGGAGTACTCTAATCCTGTAGATAATGTTACTCAATGTATTTTCTGAAAATCCTCTAATTTTCACTCCTTGAATCCTCCCCAAAAAGAGGTTATAGAAAGAATGGTAGACTTTATTCAATTCTGGTCTGTTCAGAAGACCCAACTTGTACAACCTGCCCCATACTCAATATTTAACATCTAATTATAAAACTTGCAAAAAAGAAACTAAAGTCCGTACTCTTTCCAATGGAAGTGGTCCCACTGCATTTGGATTCTGTATGAAAAAGTTATGACTGTTTTACCCAGAACACCTGTTTATTGACTAGTTTCAGGACTGGTCACAAACCCTATATTCCACAGAGTGTATCTCCAAAATTATAGCGAATCAAGAGCTAAACTTTTTACCAGAGGTACCTTGATATTTCTTCTCAATACCATAGCGATTTCACCATCTGAATCATTCTATAAAAAACGTTATAGCAAAAATGGTAAGATGACCTGAAAATAACATACCTTAGAACACATCACCAAAAGACTTCATCCTCCCTTGAAATCCGGCCTTCTTTTACTTCTTCTTCCCTTTGAAATTCGAATTATATCAAATGAATGTATAATGATATTTATTTATACCATTTATGTCACTTCCTTTTAACATTAGGGCCGACCTGACACTTTCTTATTTTGTAATTATTTTCTTTAATTATATTCAGGGCCTACATGTACTTCCTTTTTCAATTCACTTTGTCATCTTCAAAAAATCATTTCTCCTCAACCATGAGGATCCATGTGATGTGGCACATACCACCGAAAATAGCATGATGTATACTATCCATTCATGGGTGTTGTATATGCATGTGCATTTTCCTTCATGTCCAAATACCTTTATCAATCTTGCGGTCCAAAATCCATGACTAGGGTTGACATCAATGACAAAAATTAATCTTCCAACATCTCCAACATTTCAAGGGTTCTATTGGCCTCTTGACCACTAATTTAACTGGTTTATTTCTGATTTGTGCAAGGTTACTTGGATGAAAACTCCTCGGTGATTTATAATATGGAGGAGGTTTGAATCCTTTCTACCTTTGCTCAATCTTTTGTTTTTTCTTTTCCTTCCATGTCTCGTTGATATTTGGTTTATTCTTGTACTTCTCATAGGAATATTTATCCTTCCTAATTTCCTCATCAATATTCTTAGGATCATTAAATTAAATCCTATATTTATAATATCAAGGAAATGTGCTCAGAAAGTGTTGATTTTTTACCTTCTCATCTCTGATATACTTGACATATTGGAGCAACTCCAAGAACTTGTTCACATACTCATCCATAGTCATTTGTCCCAACTTTAAGTCATGAAATTATTTGACCTTGTTATCATAATACTTATTTGAAACATATTTATGTTGAAAGCACTTTTAAAACTATTTCCAAGTAATATTCCTCTCACTTATTTTCTTCACTTGCTTGAGATATTCCCACCAAATGGATGCTCAACCATTTAGATTAAAAATGCACTCTAGCCTTCATATTCCAAAAATAGTCACGAACTTGAAATTACTTTGATATCACAAGAAGACACATATTTGCTTCTTCACTAGACTTCACCTCACCATTAAAGGTAGGTGGTTTCACTTTTTTGAATTATCCTTGGAAATAATCTTTAGAATGCCTTTTCTTCCTCCTTCTATGGGAAGAAGATTTTGGGTTGTTTCCAATTGAATCTTCAATACAATTTGTTTCTTGATCGAATGATTCAGATGGTGTATAAGTTCCATCAATGGAGATCTTGATCCTGATTTCTAAATGGAATGAAATGAAATACATATATATAACAAAAATGTAGAGATACAGTGAAAGTTGACTTCTATTAATAAATGGAATATGTTGAAACTGTAAAAATGCAGAATGAAACAAACTTGCTTGAATGGTTGTAGTTTATCTGAGAAGAGATGTGTTGGCTATGTGCATTTGTAAGAAGCTTTTTACAATGAGGCTCAAAAGGCCTTTTTAACATAAATCATTAATGATAAAACCTTAAACATCGTAAAACCTAATCCTGAAAGATGAAACACCAAAAGGTTTGTGGGCCCCAATGGGATTAGTTGATAGGTCAACTTCCCTAGGGCGTAAATTTTTTATATGATCTTTGTTTGGGACGCTTGATATATCATTGGAAATTTCTAGGCAAGAAGAATACATTATGACTGGACATAGGCTATGATTATTATTTGGTCCCCACAACATCAAAAAAACATTTTTTAGGGCCTCAAAACAACCTTGGAAGTTTAGGACCCGAAAACTGTAGAAAAATGCCAAGGGAGAAAACTATGTTTTGAGCTAGTGGAATTGGTGGGTGGCCACCGATATCCACTTGGATTATTTCTCCCTGATTAGGAAGCAATGGTCACCATTTTGTCAAGTTCCCATGGGAGATGGGGAATATTTTGTTGAATATGAACCTTGGTGAGTTGTTTTCCTTGTTGAAGAAGTTGTCTTGCTTATACTTGGCATGAGCTTGTTGAAGGATGTCGTGAACCTGTTGTTGGAGGGGTTGGATCCATTCAACCAATATGGTTTCATGATCGTCCTTGGTTGGAATGTGGGGGGACTTTGTCGGTGAAAATGCATCACTCTAGTACAAAATGAGAGATAAATGATGAAATAAATGACCAAAATCTGCATATAAATGACCATTTTTGAGTTGGTGACCACTAGTCATTAATTAGTAGTCACTTATCACGCGACCAAAAATGTGTTCATATTTAGCTTGGTCATATATTTGGTCATTAATTGTGGAAATTAATGATCAAATTAATGACCAAATATGACCACAAGATAAGCTATGAATGACCAAGATAAATATGACCACATTTTGGTCGTGTGATAAGTGACTACTAATTAATAAACAAAGTTTCCATTTGGTCATTTATATGCGAATTTTGGTCATATTTTGGTCATGTTCATGCCCATTTTCTGGAAGATAATATCCATATGTATATGCCCACTTCAACACACATCTACATTCAACTATTTGTAATGCAAATAACAATAAATGTAGCATCCCCAACCACCTGCTGGGCAATTACATGAAATATTTTCAAACTATATACCAAATTTAACATACACATACTTTGGAAATACACATATTCTTACAGAATAATAATAGAAAACCACATGCAACATACACAGGAAAAACCCATAAAAACAAATACATAATTAATGATGAAACACATAATTTAACACACAATTGAAACTTATCTTTCATAAAAGACCACCAACTGCATGCATACCTTCCACGTTCCTCCCATCCTTATACCACACTGCTCAAAGGTCTCAATAGTCACCCCTGAGCTGGGACTAAGCTCCACCAAGGTAAAGGAATTCTTAACCAGGCTAATGTATCTCAAAAAATAGGAAAAAATACCTCACAGGTGCCAAATCGAACTGAAAGTCTACAGTCCCTCATTCCCCACATGCATGTCCCACCCCATGAAATGTGCCCCTTCTCTGTTCAACAATCCTTCAACTACCCCATTTCCTTTATGGGGCTTCAACAATAGGTTGGATAGGAAGTCTCAAAGCCCTATAGCTGCAGTTTGGCACCTCGGGAAAACAATTCCCAACAATTCTCTCACCCAAAGAGAATTTATCATAGGCCTGAAAACTTGCCTTTTCAATATCCCACGGGCCTGACAACCCACATCTTCAATCCAACTCTTAAGTTAACTAGGTACAAGTACATGCACATGTACAATACTAGTTCAGGTAAGGTACATGTATGCTTCTAGTGACCCGGAAGAGAGGTAAGAAGGACATCTGAAATCTGTGAGTGCTAGAATGGAGAAATGATGGAATCCTGGAAAATGCACTAAGTCCAAACTCTTTGTATGAATGTTCCTAATTTGACACCTACCATGTTGAGAGCTACTTTGGCCCACTTATCCCCATCCTTAGAACTTAGGATAAAATAATTGTCCATATTTTATACTTTAAGGAATATTGATATAATATTCCTTTTTGGCTTAAGCTCCCTAGTTTATCCCCTTATCCTTAAATTTTATCCCCCTTTCCCTAACTAGTGGATTTTGGTCCCCCATACTCTTTACATAGTTGGTCTACATGTAGTGATGTGATTTTCATTAATATTTGCATGTGAATACATTTACTTTTGCATCACATACATACTGTCCTTTCTGCATCCTGGCTCACCAGCCTAAGTATATTTGTATTTACATTTACAGTTGGGGTTCTCCCTATGGGTATTAAATTCCCCTCCCCCTTATTTATGCACTGTCCTTAGTGCAATATATACACATTTAAAACCAAAATGTCAAAAATCCTAAAAAATATGTGGGTATTCTGACCGCATAGTATCCTCATGCTCCCAAGTTGCATCTTCAGGATCGCACCAGGTCCATTGGACCTTTACTAGATCTATGGATCGATTCCAGAGCTGCTTGATCTTTCGGTCCAGTATGCACACCAGATGTACTTGAAAGGCGCCTTCTTTCTCCACCTGAATCACATTCCAATCAATGACATGATTAGCATCATGTATATACTTTTTGAGCAAAGATACATGGAATACATTATGAATAGAAATTGATGCAGGCAAGGTAAGCATGTATGCTACATGCCTAATCCCCTCTAGGATTTCAAACGACCCACAATAATAAGATGACAACTTTGAACAATTTCCCAAATTTAGGGAACTTATGTTGGCTTTTAATTTAAAGAATACATGGTCACCCACTTTAAATTCTCTGTGAGTTCTTCCCTTATCAACATAGATTTTCTGTCTGTCTTGAGAAACCTTTAAATTCTATCTTATTTTCAACATTTCTCTTCCATTCCCCTGAGTAATTTTTTCCCAACCACTGCTCTATCTGTTGGGTTGTCCCAACTTACCGACGTCTTGCACCTTCTACCATAAAGTGCCTCAAATGGGCTCATCTTTAGAGATGCTTAGTACCCATTGTTATAACAAAAATATACTAAGTGTAGGTAGTCTTCCCATTTTTATAGTTTATCCATCACATACATGCTCAACATATCCTTAATCACTCGATTCACCCTCTCTGTTTGTCCATCTGATTCTGGATGATAATTTGTGCTAAAATTCAAATTTGTTCCAAATCCCTTAAATAGTCCATTCCAAGAATTTGATGTAAATTTTGGGTATCTGTCAGACAAAATTGTCTTGGTATACCATGTAGTCGAGAAATTTCTCCCATATAAATATCAACAATGTTGGCTGCCTTGTGAGTGAGGTTTACTAGAAAAAAATGGGCAGCTTTAGTAAGCTTATCCACCACTACCATGATGGAACCATGCTTCTTGTTTTTTCTGAGAAGTTTGGTGATAAAATACATTGTTACAAATTCCCATTTCCACTCGGGAATGGGTAATGGTTGTAGCAAACCAGTTGGGTGTCTATGCTCAGCCTTGACCTTTTGACACTCCAAACATTTGGCAATAAAATCAACAACTTTTTTCTTCATGCCTGGCCAATAATATTGGCTCTTGACAGTTGCAATAGTTTTCTGAGAACCTAGGTGCCCAACATAAGGTACATCATGCAATTCTCTCAATATCATATTTTTCAATTCCTGGGAATTTGGTACGTAAATTATGTCCCTGTACACGATAATTTCATCATTTTCTAGTTTATAGTCTTCATTTTTTTGCTACAAAATACCTTATTGTAATTTTGCTATTATTTCCATGGATTGAAAATTTGATTTTGCAGCCTCTAAGATTTTGTATTTCAAATCAGATTGGTACATTCTAATGGTTGTAGCATGAAAATCATGCACCCTTTTGCTAAGTGCATCGACCACCTTGTTCTCTTTCCCTTTTATATGATTTATATTGAAGTCATATTCAATGAGAAATTCTAACCAACTGCTTTAGCTGACATTTAGATTTGGTTGTCCAAATAATATTTCAGACCATGATGGTCTGTCCTCAACTTGAACCTTTTCCCCATGAGGTAGTTCCTCCACATCTTCAAGGCATGCAGTATGGATGCCGATTCCAAATCATGAGTAGCATAGTGCCTTTCATGCTCCTTCAACTTCCTTGATTCATAGCATATCACATACCCATTTTTACTGAGGACTCCACCAAGCCCTTATTTACATGCATTAGTGCATACAATGAAGTCTTCATTTGGATAAACAATCCTTAGTATTCGAGAACTTGTTAATAAATTATTCAAGTGTTGGAAACTCTTTTCACAATCCAATGTCCACTAAAACTTCGCACCCTTATTTTGCAAGGAAGTTATTGGGTTTGAAATCTTTGAGAATCCTTCAATACATCTCCTATAGTAGCCTACAAAGTCCATGAATGATCTGACGTCTGTCACATTCTTTGGCGCCGACGATACTCTAATGGCCCTTATCTTCTCAGGATCCACTGTTATCCCTTCCTTTGAAATGATATGTCCCAAATAATGAATTTTCTTATGATAAAATGATCACTTGCTCAATTTGGCATACAATTGATGCTCCCTTAATACTTGTAATACCATCCTGAAGTGTTGTTGATCTAAAAATGAAGAAGACTTGTATTCTTGAAAATATTTGCAAGTTTTATTTTATGTGTTAAAATGAAAATGGATCAATTTTGCAACACAAATTTTATGGAAATTACTCATTCAAGATGCATATAAACAACAACAATAAACAGTGAACAGAAAACACATAACACAACAAATGATAAAGGAGTTCACCCCTCTCTTGGGCTACATCTCATGGTCCAGCTTCCAATGAATCTTTTGTATTATTTGCTCAAAGTGCTCAAATATGTGCTTTAAAATGCTAAAAATTCCAAATAGATGGCTCCAATGTCTCCAGAATGTCCAAAAACCCCTGGTTGGGCTTTTTCGGCACCTTGTTTGGCCAAAAATTGAAGAATATAGGCTTCCTGGAAGTTCCCTTTCAAACTTGATGTCTCTGGATCACCAAAATGCACCCTTGTTGCCTCAACCTAGACCTCACGTGCATTTATGTGGAAAAACCCAACACCAGGTGCAACCACACAATCGGTGTGAATTGTAGGACGGTTATGGGCGTGCCTAGCCCCTAACTGCCAAGGTTGTGGTCGTGTGACCCATGTGATTGCACACAAGTCCAAAAATGGGTTCCGTTTCCAAAAGCAAATGGATAATGGACAAGTGGTGGGTCGTTGGTTATATAACCATTTGAACCACAATACAAAATGCACACACATATAGTGTGACCATGGGTCATATGGTAACATTATATGCGACCAGGGGATAGGGCTAAGCCCCAGCCCGGACCCCCACGCCAACCACATATCAACTCAATCTTAAAAATATTCAAAACCATTTATATAACAAGGCTCATACGGTGGTGCACCGGTTGGAGACCTTTCCCAAGTCTCTTCCTCTGCCCGGAGGTCGTAGGGTCGAGTCCTGCCGGTTGCAAAGCTTTTAAACCACCGACCAAGTGACACATGGTGGCCTTTGATTGGGCCACATGTCACCATACTATTAGCCACCAAGATGCCACATGTCCAATGCTCATCCATCCACATTTGCCAACCAATGAATGCCATGTGTCATATGGTCCTACCAATTCCACTCTGCCATGTGTCGTACGGACATGCCACGTCAGCATCTGTACGGACTGTACAGTCAACATCCCTTTTTTTTGCATGTTTGTCATTTTGAACAAAACACGATATCTCTCTCTCACGATGTCCGTTTGAACCCAAACGAGTTGTGTTGGGTTTGTGATGATGAGGCCTATGCTCCTGTTTGATTTGAAGTGATTCCAAGCACTTTGAATTTTTGAGCAAAATTTGACCCCCTGGATCACAACTCCCCATTGGAAAGCTTTTGGACCTCCAAAAGACTATTTTCAGTCTATCTAAAGATTAGGGTATAGCTCCCTCACCTTTCCAACCTCAATCCACTTAGATTTTCTTGGATTTGTACCTTTAAGACCAACTCGAAGATACTCCACATTTCCTCGTTTTGAAGTTCACATTCTCCTGTCAAGGATTGTGTCTTCATGCAGCTCTGTAAGATATTCTGGGGAAAAATCATCTATAGAAGGAATCTAAACATCCTCTCCTTGATCATAAATCAAAGGAGGCTCATACAATTTCAAATTCTCAACATTAACAACTGCATACATTTGCATATAAGGAGGAAAATCTAAACGGAAGGCATTGTTACCAATCTTGTCAATAATCTTAAAAGGACCATATTGAATTGGTTTCAATTTTTTACCTTCTCCTTTAAGCCTCTCCTTACTAATTTAAATCCAAACTTCATCTCCAACTTGGAAACTGTTATCAACACGATGCTTGTCATGTCTCGTTTTGTACTTGGCTTGACTCTTTTCCAACTGCTCTTGTACCATTTGATGTATCGACTGAATTTGTTCAATGAAATTTTGTGCCCTATCAATGTCATATTGACCATCAATAGCAATATCCTTCCCAAAGATAAAATCTAAAGGAGATTTGGGCAAATAGCCAAAACATGCTTCAAATGGAAACCTTTGAGTTGAAGAGTGCTTAGATCGATTGTAAGCATGCTAAATGTAGTGTAAATGCTCCTCCCAAAGTTTAGGATGCTTGCTGCAATAACCACGAAGAAGATGCACCACTGTTCTATTTACCACTTCTATCTGACGATCGGTTTGCGGATGAAAAGTTGTGCTCTTTTTCAGTTTGGTGTCCATAAGTGCCCATAAACTCGACCAAAAACTTCCAACAAATCGAGAATCCCGATCAGATATAATGGATTTAGGCAATCCAAAATGCACCCAAACATTTTGAAAGAACATTTGTGCCATTTGCTCAGCTGTAACCTGCTTCTTACAAGGCATCAAAATTCACATTTTGCTAAATCAATCAACCACAACATAAAGATAATCATGATTTCGTTTAGACATAGGTAGACCTCCTACAAAGTTCATAGAAATACTTTCCCAAGGACAAGAAGGAACCGGAAGTGGAGTATACAAACCCAAATTTTGATTGCTAGGTTTTCTTGTGGTACATAACAAACATCCTCGAACATATCTCGAAACACTTTCATTCATTTACTTGGAAAGATGATGAACTACCACCATGATGCCTGATTTATTGTCCAATTTAGGTAAGCCTACAATAAAATCCATAGAGATATCCCGCCAAATAGCGGGTGGAATTAGAAGCGGTTGCAATGTGCCAGGAGATTTGATTATTTCTCCCTTGTTGCATTACCTTTGCAAATTAGCCAATGTCTTGCCTACACCAAAATGACCAGCACTAAGAGAAGTATGGGCTTCTCTTATTATGTTGATTCTTTCACCCTGTGGAATACATAGCTTGCCAAGATGATACAAAAGATTATCATGCACATGGTAATCCAATTCCTCAACATGGTTAGAATGACACAAAGTCTCATATACTTCTTTAAAATCAGTATCTAAAGCATATTGCTCAACATAACTCTCATGCATGATAGGACTATGCTTATGAATAACTAAAGCACTAATAATAGGCCTTGAAAGCATATCAACAACTTTGTTATAAATGCCCTTCTTATACCTGATGACCTAGTGGAATTGTTGTAGAAAACCCATCCATCTAAAGTGCCTAGCTTGTTGTAGCTTTGTTCGTGATTGTAAGTATTGCAGTGGTTGATGATCTGTGTGGACAATGGTTTCTTTCCCCAACAAATAATGTTTCCATTTTTTCACACTTTGCACCAATGCATACAACTCCTTATCATAAGTAGGATAGTTAATCACGACACCATTAAAAGTTTTAGAATAAAAACAAATGGGCTTACCATGTTGTAGCAAGACTTCTCCCATTGCATAATTGCTTGCATCTGTTTGGATTTCAAAAGGTTGTCTTAAATTTGGAAGTTCAAGAACTAGCACTGAAATGATCTTCTCTTTCAAATTATCAAAAGCCTTATGTTGCTTGCCTCCCCATTGGAAAACTTGCTTGACACTTGTCACTGCATGTAATGGAGCTGCAATGGAAGAAAAATTAGCAATAAACTTTCTCCAATATTGGGCTGCTCCCAAAAAAATTCTTACCTCTGTTACATTGTTGGGCTTGGGCCATTCCAATATGACTTTGACCTTGGAGGGATCAATTTTTAATTCGCCTCCACCAACAATATTCCCTAAGTAAATAAGTGAAGTCTTTCCAAACTCACATTTGGACATCTTCAAAAAAAACTTTTTCCTTTTTCAAAACATCCAAAATTGTTTCACATGCTTAACATGCTCTTCACGAGATTTGCTAAAGATCAAAATGTCATCCAAGTAGACGATAACAAAATCATCAAGAAAAGGCCTTAAGACATCATTCATAACTCTCATGAAAGTAGTAGGTGCATTGCAAAGTCCAAAAGGCATTACCATCCATTCAAACAAACCTTGATTTGTTTTGAAAGTTGTCTTCCATGTGTCTCCTTCGACAATCCTGATCTGATGATATCCGCTTCTCAAATCTAACTTGGTAAAATATTTAGCATCTTTCAATTGATCAAGCAAATCATCGATTCTAGGAAGAGGATAACGATTATTTACCGTAATCTTGTTCAAAGCCCTAGAATCAACACACATACACCATGTACCATCTTTCTTTGGCACTAACACAATTGGAGATTCACATGGCGATGAGCTTGGTACAATAACCCCTTTGTCGAGAAACTATTGGATTTGTTTTTTAATTTTGGCAGTTTCCATGACCGACATCCTATACATACCAATGTTTGGAAGAGGACAATCTTGTTGCAATTGAATTTCATGTTGGATACC
Organism: Picea engelmannii; assembly: GCA_009831015.1. Classification (NCBI taxonomy): domain Eukaryota; kingdom Viridiplantae; phylum Streptophyta; class Pinopsida; order Pinales; family Pinaceae; genus Picea; species Picea engelmannii. The sequence goes on from ML785057.1 coordinate 440,381, forward strand.
CCTTTTTGGAGGTAATCCCTTTGGTTCTTTAAACATCTCATCATATTGATTAACAACCTCATATAG
>ML785057.1:441371-466746 GCA_009831015.1 Picea engelmannii
TCTTTCCTTTGTCTCCATGACTGAAAGGATTCTTGTTACCCTCATGAGTTTCATTCCTTCCTCTTGCTTCCAAATGAGTGGCCTGAACACAAACTTCATCTAGATTTGAAGGATTAAACATGAATATTGTATGTCTCAAATAATTATGTAAAGCTCCAATGTATTTGAGTAAAGTTTCTTAAGAAGACAAATCTACTCCCAAAACCAAAGCTCTTCTCATAAATTCTTGAGTAAAGCTTTGCACATTTTTTCCTTTAGCTTGTCTAAAATTTTGCCAATCCATAGTAGCTTTTTTCATATATGCCAATGGGTAAAATTGTTTTTAATTGCAACAATAAAATCATTCCAAGAGGTTAATATTTTACCATGTTTCTTCATGTCCTCCTGAGTCTTGGATTCCCACCAAATGAGTGCTGCACTATCCAATCTTAAAGAAGCAAGCTAAATTCTAGTTTCATCATCTTGAATTTTTTGTATCCTACAATACACCTCAATCTGACGAATCCAATTATCTAATTTCTCAGCATTTAATTATCCATTGTACATTGGCAATTCAAATTTAATATCAAGCTTTAACAAAGGAATTTGTGAAGGAGTTTTACCATGTCCTTTTGGATAATTCGGAAGAGGTCTTGAATTGGTAGAAGAAGAAGAAGATGGAGGTGAGGGTGGTGGAGAAGCACCATTCCCTCCATTTCCATTTGGAGTTTTATTACCACTGTCTCCCTTGTGCTTTGAAGGGTTGGAGCCTTAACCTTGCAACCCTATATTCCTTTCCATCAAGAGTTTCATCATTTCTCTCATTTCCATGATAGCCTTTCTGAGATCTTCATCTTCTATAGGAATATCTTCATGACTCTCTTCATGAGCCATACTTGGTGAATGCCTCCTTGAAACTTGCGATGATGATATAATATTCCTCCTTGAAGGATGAGAACTTGGCTCTACAATTTGACCTTCTCCTCTTGTGAGTTTCAACCTTGTGAGCATCAGAAAACAAAACACTTGCAAATAATCAAGTATTCAAAAACCTATGCTCTGATACCAACTTGATTTAAAAATGAAGAAGACTTGTATTCTTGAAAATATTTGCAAGTTTTATTTTATGTGTTAAAATGCAAATGGATCAATTTTGCAACACAACTTTTATGGAAATTACTCATTCAAGATGCATATAAAAAGCAACAATAAATAGTGAACATAAAACGCATAACACAACAAATGATAAAGGAGTTCACCCCTCTCTTAGGCTACATCTCCTAGTCTAGATTCCAATGGATCTTTTGTATTATTTGCTCAAAGTTCTCAAATATGTGTTTTACAATGCTCAAAATTACAAATAGATGGCTCCAATGGCTCCAGAACGTCCAAAAACCCCTAGCTGAGATTTTTTGGCACCTCGTTTGGCCAAAAATTGAAGAAGATAGGCTTCCTGGATGTTCCCCTTCAAACTTGTTGTCTCTAGATAGCCAAAATGCACCCTTGTTGCCTCAACCTAGCCCCCACGTGCATTTATGTGGAAAACCCAGCACCGGGTGCAACCGCACAATCGGTGTGAACTGTAGGACGGTTATGGGCACACCTAGCCCCTAACTGCCAAGGCTATGGTCATGTGACCCATGTGTGAGCGCGCAAGTCCAAAAATGGGCTCCATTTCCAAAAGAAAATGGATAATGGACAAGTGGTGGGTCATTGGTTGTATAATCGTTTGAACCATAATACAAAACATGCACACATACGGTGTGACCACGGGTCATATGGTAACGTTATATGTGACCGGGGGCTGGGGCTAAGCCCCAGCCCGGACCCCCGCGCCAACCACATATCAACTCAAACTTAAATATATTCAAAACCATTTATATAACAAGGCTCATATGGTGGCACACTGGTTGGCGGCCCTTCCCAAGTCTCTTCCCCTACCCGGAGGTCGTGGGGTTGAGTCCTGCCGGTTGCAAAGCTTTTAAACCATCGACCAGGTGACACATGGTGGCCTTTGATTGGGCCACGTGTCACCATACTATTAGCCACCAAGATGCCATGTGTCCAATGCTCATTCATCCACATCTACCAACCAATGAATGCCACATGTCGTACAGACATGACACGTCAACATCTGTACAAATTGTACAGACTCTATAGTCAGCATCCCTTTTTTTTGCGTATTTGTCATTTTGAACAAAACGCGATATCTCTCTCTCCTGATGTCTGTTTGAACCTAAATGAGTTGTGTTGGGTTCATGATGATGAGGCCTATTCTCTCGTTCAATTTGAAGCAATTCCGAGCACTTTGAATTTTTGAGCAAAATTTGATCCCCTAGATCAGTTGTTCATGCTCTTCCTTCGACTTAGAATATATAATAATGTCATATAAAAATACAATGACAAACTTATCTAATTATTCTCTGAAAATACCATTCATTAAACACACGAAGACAGCTGGTGCATTTGATAACCCAAATGGCACCACTGTGAACTCATAATGACCATACCTTGTTCTAAAGCAATCTTGATGATGTCTTCTTCTTTAATTATTCCCTGATGATAACATGACATGAGATTAATATTGGATAATTTTTTGTATCTTTCAACTGATCAAAGAGTTCATCGATCCTTGTCAAAGGATACTTATTCTTCATAGTTACCTTGTTCAACTGCATGAATTCAATGCAAAGTCTCAATGTTTCATCCTTTTTCTTTACAAATAATACTGGGGCAACCCAAGGTGACACAATTGGGCATATATACCCCTTCTTTAGAATCTATTCAAGTTTTATTTTCAATTCCTTCAATTCTGGTGTACTCATCCTGTAAGGGGTCTTGGATACTGGAGTTACTTCAGGCATCAGATTGATGGAGAAATCAATGTCTCTTTTAGGGGGTAATCCTAGTATTTTTTTAAATACATCTTCAAACTCTTTTAGGACTGCATAATATTCAATATTTGACACCTTATATTTAGGTTTCTCTTCCATATGTGCTGCAAATATTTGACACCCTTTTCTGTAACTTTTCTTCAGTTGCAATGCTAAAATTTCCCTAACGGTTACTGCTCTGGGAATTCCCTATACTATCCTTAGGTTCCCTTCCTCATACCAGCAAGTAAATTCCTTATTATAACAATCTAGGATAACATGGTGTTGGTCCAACCAATCCATACCAATTATATAGTCATAGGAACCTAAAGTTATGATGTTCAAATACTCCCTAGTTCTCAATCCATTCATGTCCATTGGACATGCCTTAATGATCTCATTAATTTTTCTTTTAGCTCTGGTAGCCAACTGCACCAACCAAGATTTTCCATGCTTTCTTCTTGGAAAACTGAAATATTTCCACCATCTTAGGATCTATATAACTATGACTAGCTCTTGAATAAATTAAAAGAGCAATGGTTTGGTTGTTGATCTTACCTTCCACTTCAATCATATGTGACTGAAACTCAACTTTCTTGTTGTCCAGGGTTGCATAGATCCTATGTACATTTCTACCCATGTCCTCCACTGTCTCAGGTTGTTTTACATTATGAACAATCCTCACTTTTTCACCTCTCTCAGGACAATATATATGCATTTGATCTCCTCCACAACCCCAACATTGAATAGGTGGTTTCCTTGGTATTTTCTCCTCTGTCTCAATCATTTTGAGTTCTCTAGAAGTTGGTTGTCCTTGAGGATTATTTATGAATAATGGTGGCTTATTCCCCTTTTTCCTTTGTTCCATCTTATTTTTCTTCTTGTTTTCCCAAGTTTTTTGGAAATTTGGCCTTCCTTAATGTTGATCATAAAGGAATTTAGCTCACATTACAGCTCCTCCAATTTTTTGGAATCATCATATTGTATCTTGTCATTGATAAATTATGGCATCCCACTCAAATACCTATGAATCTTAATTGGCTCTTCCTTGATTAAAGAAACATACTTTAGTAGTTCTAAAAACATTCTTTCATATTCATCTATGGTCATACTCCCAAGATTGAGTTCAAAGAACTCCTTCATTTTCTTGTGATAGTATCTCTTAGTCAAATATTTCATTTGAAAATACCTCTTGAATTCCTTCCAAGTAACATTTTTCTCAACAATGTGTTGCACCTGCACAAATTGGTCCCACCACATGGATGCCTTTACCTTGATCTGATAGATGGAAATTCTTCCTTCTGTGTGTGAAGAGTAATTATGCAATTGAAAATACTTCCCCATGCATAGAAGCCATGTATCTGCATCTTCATCCTTCTTGTGCTCACCATAAAATGTAGGAGGCTTGATTTTTTTCATTTCTCCTTGTAGCTCGTCCAACCCAAACCTCCTCTTATGTTTCCTGATAGCGGATGGAATTGAGATATTATGTGCTCTCCTAGTGGAATGCCTTGGGGAGTGATGGTGATGTCTGCCAACACTTGTTTTTCTTCTCCCCTCATCATGAGACCTGTGACTTCATAATTTTCTTGAGTCATTCTCCTTATCCATCCTCTTTTATACTCTGTCCAAGTTGTGCATTAAATTTATGTTGAAGCCCTCCTGCTGCTCCTTGGATTTCATAATCCTCTCATTATCATATTTATAACTTTGGACATCCTTTTGCAAACTTTTAATGGTCTCTACCAAGTTCATGTTTTCTTCATTTCCTTATCCATGTCCATTTAAGTTTGTACCTTCATTAACCATATTGACATACATCCCTCTGATCTCATCTTCCTAGCTATAATCCCCCCGTGTATCTTCCATGATTTTGAACTTTGTGTTGATCCTATTATGATCTAATTGTTGTTAAATCTGCAAAATGTGCAACCAACGGAACTTGTTAGGCTAATTGATTTAACAAATTCATGAAATTATGAACAATTTTGGTTCAATAATGCATCATAATTATTTCTTCTGATTTCCTAAAAAATTGACTTCTCATATCAATTTTGTGTGTGAATAGTTATATTATACTATCCAAGATCTTTCCAACACCTACTTCCATGCTCAATTTTGATTCTTGAGCAGAAAGTTATGGTTATTTGAAATTGTCCTTTTTGTGAGGGAAATCCTTGTATGTGTGATATTCTTCAGAGCCAAAATAGCTCTTGGACCCGTGCTGGATCCTCTCATAATGTTCATGGACCCTTTTTATTTCATTATGAATATTTAACAAAAAAAAAACCTACGGGCTCTTTGCTCTAAGCCCCTTTTTACCTTAGAATCAAATTTCAGGTTCTAGCCCCTTTACTTCGACAAAAACCTCATATGACCATGGGATAGGACCAGACGCTTAGCCACAAGGCACTATTCGAAGCTATGAGACTCTGGTGTTCCAGAAATTTTAGAGGTTCTTACAATAACACACTGGAAAATTCACAGAGAGGCGCTATACAGAGCTTCATTACTTTGGCGCTCCAAAACTTCAGGCTTTAGAGGTTTTAACCACAACACTTTTCAATTCCCCCAAATTCCAAAGTGATGAAATCCTAGAGAGGCATTATCCGAAGCTTCGTTACTTTGACACTCTAGAATATCAGGCTTCAAAGATTTTAACCACAACAATTTCCAATTTCGTCGAACGCCGAAGTGGTGAACTCCTGAAGGGTTCAGGGATCAATGATCCATGCTTCTCCTCTTGTCTAGGTTTGATCCAATGACCCAGATCTAATATTGCAACCCAAAATCAATGACTATTTTGGTTTCTAAATCTTTCAAAGGATCAACCTTTGATCTCTCCACTGCAGGGTCGACTCCTTGGCCTCTGCTTTCTTTCTTGAACTGCTACACCTCCTGATTTTTTGAACATAACCAAAGTGTGCTCACAGTTCCCTCCTGTCATCTTGTAACTTGGAATTTGGCCACTTTGAAATTGATTCTCTATGAAATTTCTCTTCAATTTCAACTTGCATGGCCCATCCAGGCTCAATGTTGAAAACTGGAGCTCTAATACCATATTGTAGCATCCCCAACCACCTACTGGGAAATGCCATGAAAAATTTAAGAAATGTATACCAAATTTAATATATACATACTATGCAAATACACAAATTCTTACAGAATAATAATAGAAAACCACATGCATCATACACAGGAAAAACGCATAAAAACAAATACATAATTAGTGATGCAACACACAATTTAAAACACAATTTAGACTTATATTTGATAAAAAGACCACCAACTACGTGCAGACATTCCACGTTCCTCCCAGAATTAGACCACATTGCTCAGAGGTCTCAGCAGTGGGTCACCCTTGAGCTAGGAATAAACTCCACTGGGGTAAAGGAATTCTTAACCAAGCTAGTGTATCTCAGACAACATGAAAAACTCCCTCACATGTTTCAACTCGAAATGATAGTCTACATTCCCTTATTCCCCACATGCCTGACCCACCCCAGGAAATGTTTCCCTTCTATGCTCATTTGTCCTTTGGATGCCTCATTTCCTTTCTTGGGATTCAACAACAGGCCGGACAAGAAGTCTCAGAGCCCTGTAGCTATAGTTTAGCACCTTCAGGAAAACAATTCCCAACAATTCTCTCACCCAGAGAGAATTTCTCACGGGCTTGACAACCCACCTCTTCAATATCCCACAGGCCTGAAAACCCGCATCTTTAGTCCAACTCTTAATTTAACTAGATACATGTACAGGTACAATACTGGTTGAGGTAAGGTACAGGTACACTGTTGGTGACCTAGAAGAGAGGTACAAAGGATAGTTAAAATATGTGAGTGCCATAATGGAGGAATGATGGAATCCTGGAAAATGCACTAAGTCAAAACTCTTTGTATGCATGTTCATAATTTGACACTTGTCACATTGAGAGATACTTTGGACCAATCTTCCCCATCCTTAGAACTTAGGATAAAATAATTATCCATATTTTATACTTTAAGGAATATTAATATAATATTCATTTTTGTCTTAATATCCCTAGCTTAGCCCCTTATCCTTAACTTTTAGGCCCCTTTCCCTAACTAGTGGAGTTTATTCCCCCATACTCTTTACATGGTTGGTCTACATGCAATTATGTGTTTTTAATTAATATTTTCATGTCAATACATTCACTTTTACATCACAGACATATTGTCCTTTCTGCATCCTGACTCACCAACCTAATTATATTTGTATTTACATTTACAATTGGGGTTTGGCCTAAGGGTATTACAAGAAAAGAAAATAAGCATCTGGTCATCTCAAAAAAGAAAATAAATAACCAAGATTCACCAATTCATGTGTTTTTAGTAATATTGTACAATGTAGAATGATATGTTTCAAGTTTCTAACCAATTTGTAACTTTACATAGAAGATTTATGCCAAAAAGTATGTTCACCAAGAGTAAGCCATGTACACCAACATAACTCAGAAAAAAAATGCAGAAAAAGAAAAGAATGGAATATTATTAATGATAAACAAAAAGTACACAGATGGTTTAGCATCCCTCAAGAAGCTGTCAACAGTCTCACACAATTCCCCAGGGTAGATCTACCTTTTTTTGCCTAGATCTCTCTATACAACCTGTACACAATTACATGTTAGGGATGAATATGTTGACAATGATCCTAATATTCACATAGAAGTTTTAGATATGTATGGAAAAGGGGAAGGTTGGAGTGCTTGTGATAGGCCTTGAAGAGATGAAATGCATAAACTCTAGTAAATAAATAGAGCATATATGTATAAATATTTGGTTTACTCTTAATTCCACGTGTCCAAGTCCACCAATGAAAACGCCATCAAATGTGCCATATGATCTAACCTCTTTGACATATCATATTTATGATTTGACTTGACATTTTCTGTGACTGGATAGTATTGATAATGAAGTTCATCCACATCATTGCTAGACAAATTCTTCCAACCTTGACGACCCACATAGTACACTGAAAGAAAGAACATTCATTACCCATAAGATCATAATGAAACTACATCTATAATGAAATATATCATGTCAAATTATAAAGTGATTCATACCACTTGCCACACCCCCACTGACAACATCACGAAATGTTGCATGGTATATAGAGCGACAATCTAGTTCTGCAACTTCTTCCACTGACATATCCCAACGATACCTATGTCTGTGATCATAAGACAAGAAAAATTCAGTACAAAGTCAAATTCAAACAATAGAAGTTGAGAAAGAACTTAAAAATATCTAGCAAACCCTACCCAATGTCAAGGACATCATAAGCATATGGTGAACTAGATCCAATAGAAAAACATGTTCCCTTAAGTCTTCCTCCTTCACTGTCTACATAATATAGACCAGGGCCCTTTGAATTTAGGGCTAATAATAACATTATTATTCTTGTTAGCACATAATATAAAACATTGCCACTGTAACATCAAGTTTTCTATTAGGGTAAATTCATGAAGGTGGATAACACTTTCGTGAGAACTAGGTCTCAAAAATTTCGAAAGACCTTTTTTCATCTGAACTAATATTTCTTTCGACCAAAATTCCTATTTTTTTGGCCAAAACATTTTTCGGCCGAACCTTGGAACATCAAATCGAACGGTACCATGACGATGCCCTCAATTTTCATCTACAATTTTAGTCGGACGGATTTTTTTCATCCAGTAACATCTTTTTGGTCGAAAGATGTTCCGGTCGAAATAATATTTCGACTAAACAAGATTTTCACCTGAAAGAACCTTTCGGCCAAAAAAACATTTATATATTATCCGGACATCTCTCCTAGAATAGATTTATGAATTTTTTAATAGTAGATAGCGTGTTGGTGCATGTCTTGTTAGGTGATAGTAGATAGCATGTTGGTGTGTATCGCGTTGGTGAATGTATTGTTGGTTGTGGACGTTGTTGTAGTGGGCGAATGTTGGAGAGGCGAGAAAACGTTGGTGCTCCAAGCAGGTAGACATTGGTGCTTCGGGCGGGCAGACATTGGAGCTGCAGGCGTTCGGGTGAAGGTTGGATCTGCAAGCGGACATTGGAGCAGTGGGCGAGCGGACGTTGGAGCTACAGGCGTTCAGTAATTTCTGCGTTAAGATTAAATTTTAGATTTTAGTTTTAAATCTAAAATTTAGCTTACTCATATGTGTAGATACCAAAATGATAATGTTTCTTGACTTTGCCACTCAATATGATGTTTCTTTGTTTGTTAAGGTATGTAGTTTTTACTACATCTTTGTTTTAAGAGACCTGAAATCCCAAAGTAGTATTTGAATATGCAAAAACAGACAGCTATGTTCTTTAATACAATTTATGAGTTATATTTCTTTTATGTTTTTAATTCATTTAAAAAAAATTATTATTTTCCTCATTGTTTATGTATATGCAACACCTATATCATGTTCTTTAATAAAATTTATGGTTACATTTTTTTTTTATGTTTTTAATTCATTTAAAAAAACTTTATTATTTTCCTCATATGTATATTCAACACCTATATTATGTTCTTTAATAAAATTTATGAGTTATATATATATTTTTATGTTTTTAATTCATTTAAAAAAAATTGATTATTTTCCCCATTGTTTATGTATATGCAACACCTATATTATCTTGTAAGAATTGTGCGAACTAACTAAATGAAAATTTTATTTTGGGTGAGAACAAAAATTGAAAAATAAAACAATTTGAATAAATCCTCTTAATTCATATAAATAATATACTACTATTTAGATATAAGTGGAAACATGAATGTACATATAAAGGTAAAGAGATAGTTCACTTTTTGATATTTCACTCACTATGATTCCTCCTTGTAAGGAAAAGAAGATTCCAAAACTATAACAGGTTAGGATTTTCAAAAGGTAATAAGTAACTTTGATGATAGTGGATGATCATATTTATATATATGTTTTCAATATTGATTACAAAAACTTCTTCATTTTCAAAAGATAATAAGTAACTTTCATGATAGTCGATGATCATATCTATATATGTTTTGAATATTGACAAGGTGTGTAGATTTAGAGTGTTGACAAGGCCATATTCGACCATGTCCATGTACAGGGACATGCCTGAATCATTTAGTGACCAAATAATTCACTATTTAATACTTTTCATTATTTTTAAAGGCTCATAAATACTTCATAGTATATTATATGCATTACATATAACATATGTTATATGTATTGCATATAACAGTTGTGGAATCATTGCTAGAACTGACAGATTTAGGAACTTAAGCCATAACTGATGAGACATGGTTGATTGGTTGAGTAGCCAAGGACTTGTATTAGCATGCTCATGTGATATGATGGGATATTAGCTTATAGGGTTGACCTTTAGCAGAGAGATCTTGTGTGGAACTCCCCCAAGGTTGCTTCGTGATCTTCTGACCTTTGATTCTTTTCCTATTTCATATTGACCAAATTTTGGTTAAGTGGAATTCGTATTCCACTCAGTGGTTCTACATATCATAGGACTCACTTTCAAATGATGGTTTGGTTAAGATACTCCATCAAACAGTTACACAACAGTCCACATGAATTTGGAACAAAAATATTTTACTGCATTTAATATCAAGAGCCAACAATACGTGTAGTAGAAAAAATTGCTAACTCATGCCAACTGATATAAAAACAACAAATACATTCATTGGAATTGATGACAGACCTATTAAATTTGCTACGATGGAAGTAAAACTCAGCAAACACAAACTGATCTATACTTTATTGCTGACCTGTAATACCCCTGTTGTAGGTGTCCAAGAATATGCAGGAAGAAATGTGTTGGAATGGTCCCTTTTTAGACAGCCTGTAAACACACTTGTGAGGCATGTGTACAAACAATGATATCTAAACTGATACACAATTATGATTTATTTCATTCATTAATAATATTAAACAGTTTGCAGACAATCTTTATATATCATTATATGGTTGTTATAGCGCCCAAGAGGGAGGTTATATGTGTGTTATTTTCAATGTATAAAATGAGAAAGATCCTCCCAATAGCTCTGTAGTCTGAAATACCAGTTATTGTTAATCCAACCAATAGATTTGCAATGTGACAATGCATACAAGTGTCCCTTCTCTTTTAGAATATCATGATTTAGGCGTTGTCTTTGGCATCCAAAGGTCCTTCCAATCTACATGTTGAACCCAACCTCTTTGTATTTTAAATCTGGAGTTGAAATGATGAATTTTTGGTTGAGAAAAGAAAGTTACCAGTGCCAAACCCATAGTCCATTGATAAGAGAGGGACAACCCTCATAAACCCATGATTTGTTGATAAAAGAGAGGTACAACCTGCTAATAGGTAGTTTGACGTCCTTATTTAACCCCCATAACTTGTAAAATAGTGATACGCCCTCCTTCCTATGCCACGATCTATAAATAAGTGATGCACCTCTTCTCAAGAAACCCCAAAATCTGATAATAGAGTGTTTGGCCCTCACAAATACCACAACCTAGAAAAATGATGAATCTCCTTTCTTCTGTAATAGATCCAATGAGAGATCCATGTGATATCTCCCCTTGATCATCTAGGGTGGATAGTTTCACCACCGAAACCGTTCTACCCAAGGGTTTCAACCCTAGACCCCCAAAAATCCACAATAGCTCTCCAAATCAATTTTAAAAAATAATGATGCATAATAAATAGTGAGCTCCTAATTCTCTTTTATACCCTTTTTACCGTTTTTCCCTTCAATTAAATAATATTGAAAAATGAGCTCGGAATATGGCCCTGTCCATGTATAAGGATATGCCCGAATATGGTTAGTCTTAATATTATTAGTCATAGTATTAAATTGTTAGATTTAAAATTGTATAAAATTGTATAATCATTAGTATTTTTATAAAATTGTATAATAGTTCAATTATTAAATTGTTAGATTTAATAATATTTGTATAATAGTTAGATTATTAAATTGTTAGATTTAAAATTGTATAATAATTAGTCTTTCTATAAAATTGTTATATTAGATTTTAGATTTTCAATTTTATATTAGATTTTAGATTAGTGTTGATAGGGTCGTATTCGGCCCTGTCCATGTATAGGGACATGACATAATATTCGACTATGTCCATGTACAGGGAAAGTCCTAAATTAGTGCATCTCCCTGTACATGGACATGAACAAATGCAAGCCTGTACCTGTACATGGATAGGGACAAATATGACCCTGTCCATGTCCAGGGATAGGCCCGAATTCAGGCCTATACCTGTACATGGACAGGGACGAATATGGCCCTGTCCATGTATAGAGACAGGCTCAAGTTATACCTTACATTACCATAATTATACCTTGAAAGAGTAAATATTGTTAGATTATTAAATTGTTATATTTAATAAACATATTGTATCATAGTTAGATTATTAAATTGTTAGATTTAAAATTGTATAATAGTTAGTATTCGTATAAAATTGTTTGATTAGATATTAGATTTTCAATTTTATAGTGTTAGAGTGTTAACAGGGCCTTATTCGGCCTTGTCCATGTACAGGGACATGCCTGAATATTCAGCGTTGTGCATGTACAAGGACATGCCTGAATATAGCCTTGTCCATGTACAGAGACAGACCAGATTTATACCTTACATTACCAGAATAATACCTCCAAAGAGTAAATACTGTTACGCCACCATTAAAGTGTAATCAATTTATATTTTAAACAGTTTAATCTCAGATAGTGTTTTGGTTCTTGCATTAATTATATATATGTTTAAGCACCAACAAAGTTTACTGTTATTTTTTATAAAATTTAGTTTATATTTTAATCAATTTATATGAATGCAATCCTGGCCCATATATTTTTAGGAGGCGGCATCCATTTACCCTAAACAATAACATTGTACCATTGTTACTTTATGTTCAAAATAAATTCATTTGAATAAAAAATATATAAATGTAATACTTGCCTATATATTTGGGAGGCTACATCCATGTACAAACCAAACTTGGTTTTCCACAATATGAATAGTATAGGATGGAGACAATACATTCTATAAATTAATAATTTATGAACACAATAGGATGTAGACACAATAGATTTAAAACACAGACACAACAACACCTAAACCATAGCAGACACAGACAAGTAGAGGTATCATATGTTTATCGGATGGGATGATAAAGCTGAATTTGGCCATGTCCATGTACAAGGACATGCTCGAATTCAGATTTGTCCCTGTACATGGACTTGGATGAATATGGCCCTATCAATGTACAAGGACAAGCCCTGACCTCCTATAAATTATTAATTTATGAACACAATAAGATGGAGACACAATAGAGTAAAAACACAGACACAAAAACACCTAGACCATATAATATAGAGAAGTAGAGGTATCATATGTTTATTGGATGGGATGACAGGGCCAATCTCTATAAAATTTAAATAGAGCTTATGGATGCCATTATTCCCATCATATTCACACTTTTATCACTTTCCTCTATAATTACAGTACCTAAATGCAATAAATTCCTATGATAAAAGCAACCAATATTCACCAATAAATGAATCAAATGCCCCATTATAAATGCAACATCTAAATGTAGTAAATTCCTATGATAAAAGAAACCAATATTCATTAATAAATGCATCAAATGCCCCATTATAAATGAAACATAGTTTCCATTACAAATCTACCACCTCTCTCTCTCTCATTAGTTGAGGTTCCTCTCTCATAGATGCAGAAGTTTCAGTCCTAAATATTGTTATTTCATATTTCACAAATTTGTGCAAGCAGATTCACCTAATAACTGTAGGCAAACCAACCCTAGTCATAGTTTGAAAAATGGATCCCCTATGTTCGGACTGTGCTTTTCCAGTCTCAGGGTGTCCCCTAGAGGGTGTATGCTTCCAACAAAACGACCATGTCCATGTACAGGGATGGGACCAAATTTGGGCCTCTTCTTGTACATGGACAGGGTCATATTCAACCCTTCCAACCTCTTCCTAAGGTTGAGTTCAAATACGACCCTATTCATGTACAAAAAATCCTTGTTAAATTGAATACTTATACATTCAGTTTGGAAATCCGAAGGTTAGTTATGAATTATAATGGACTCTTTGATGCAGAAAATTTATATTTTAGATTGTATTTGTGCATTTAAATTTGAATTATGTACTTTACTTTTGTTTAAAATTCATTCTTTCTTTGCAAATATGAATGTAACTTACTTCACACATCACATAAATTCAAATATGAAAACTCTAATTAGTGTTGGTTTTTGTTTTTTTGGTTAAGTACCAAGTTGAGATAATGTGCGATTTTTTTCTTTCCAACGATGATCCATGACAGATAGGAGTAGTTAAGAAGAGCACGATCACATTATTAATCTTCCTTTGGTTTTTTGGTTTATTTTGTTTTTGTTTAAGTACCAAGTTGATATAATGTGTGATTTTTTTCTTTCCCGGGATGGTCCATGAGACCTAGGAGTAGTTAAGAAGAGCATGATCACATTATTTATCTTCCTTTTATGCTGGGAAGATAAAAAATTATAAGTAAATATCATGATAATCATGTGGACATTTTTCCATTAAAGAATAACTTAGTTGTTGACATTGTCTTGAAATCACCCTTGCTTGACTTACACCCCCTTTAATTGTTGTGTGGGTTTTTTTTTTGTGCTTTACCTAAAGAAAGTTAGCCACCTTGAATTTGGAAGAATTTAATTGTTGACTTTGTGTTGAAACCACCCTTGATTGAGTTATGCCCCCCTTAATTGTTGTGTGGGTTTTTGGTTTTGTTCTTTGATTTTTTCTAAAGAAAGTTAGCTACCTTGATTTTTTCTAAAGAAAGTTAGCTACCTTGATTTTTTCTAAAGAAAGTTAGCTACTTTTGATTTTTTTTCTTGTTGATTTTTATGATTTAACAATAAATATTTTATGTTATAAACTATTATTTTTTTAAATAATTTAATTATTTAATTGTGTGGCTACGACCCCTCTAGGATAGTTCTTCTTGGTCTTTTCCATCTTGCTAGAGATCTCTTCTTGGTTATTGTTTGGGGATTCTGGTTCTACTTGCTGGTGTCACTCTCCTCATTTTTTTGCTGGTGTCACCCTCTTTATCTCCTTGCTAATGCCACCTTGTGTATGTTTTCATTATCTTCTATTGCTTGTGCCACTTGTGTATGTTGATGGTTATTCTATTAATATTTTACCCTAAAATTTATTCTTGGCAATTTGTTCCATGTGTTACGATGAGATCTGCCCCGAGGGTTTGATCAATGATCCCTTGAATCTTTTTATGAGAAATAATTGAGTTGTTATTGTCATTAATTGTAGTTTGGAGATATGTTAAATGATTCTCTAGTAAATAGGGGACTTGATTCCACAAGTTTAAATTTGGATGGGTTGAATCAAGTTTGTGTTTTATAATATCCACATATGAGAACTTTAGTTGTCCAATCTCCAATCTTTTGAATAAGATAAAAAACAAGACATTTATAATTTTATATAAATGTGAACACATTGAATCCTAGATTTAGTTCTTAGTTTTGTTGTTCACAATTCCCTATTCCATCTCCTACTACCTGGGAAGGCTTGTCCCAATTCTCATTGGGAGAGTTTGAAGAGGGTGGGACTTCACATGTATCATTGCAAGTTGAAAACAAATATAGTTATATATTAAAATTGCAAATTGTCATTTAAATTATTAATTTAAAAGAAGAATGTCTTAAACAATATTTAATTTATTGAATCATAGGTTGGCACATCATAGAGATTAAATGTTTAAAAATTTAAAACTACAATTTAATGTGTTAAAATCATTTAAATTTAGTTTTCAAATTTTCAATTTTCAAATGTGTTATATAGGGAAATGTGGAGGAGTACCTGAGAGTGTGCTTGAACAAAACGTGGAGAAGAGACTGCGGGAGATTCGGATTGAGGAAGAAGCATACATACATGGGAAGGATGTGTCTATTCATGATGATTCATAAATGTATGTTCATTGGACATTAGTGAGTTTTAATTTGATTTTATGTTGGGATTTTATATAAAAGTGTTCAAGCTTATTTTTGTTGAATAAGCTTATATTTTTTACTTTTTTCAAATTTTTGTTTTCTCAAATTTTTAGTTTAGCCTTTCCTATTCATAGGGTTACTAAACTAGTGTCTATATAAATTTTAAATGCTTTTATCAATTATTTTGAAATATATAGAACCCCTATATAAGATTATCGTTGTCATAAATGGTACATTCAAGATTATTTATGTTTAGATCATGATGAAGACCTAATTTTGAACCTGGACATTTGATTATTTGAGAACAGACTCTATCCCACATCAGAAAAGGGGAAGTTTCTAAATTTTCTTCGATTTCATTCCTTTCCTTCTTGTCTAAGAATGGTGTAGTGTGAACATTTTTGTTTTTTGCATACAACGAAGTGAATTCCTTCTTTCCAGGGTATTTTCAAACTCTTAAATAAATTGGTTACTAACCACAAAAACCAACATTCAAGTAGATTTACAAATAAGCTATGTACGTGCATGATCTCACTTATGTTTAGATTATGATCAAGACATATTTCAAAGAGCATTTTATTATATGTAATAAGAATGCATGATGCAGGAGCATCGCCAACAAAGCACAAGCGGAAGACAGCTAGGCGCACTAGCGCATATTTTGAAATATTTCAAATTCCAAAGTTGGTGCATTACTGTAATATATGAAAAAAAAAAATTGAGTTATGAACGTATTTAATGATCGACGGATGATCCATCGCATAAGATAAATGAGGGAATGTATTTTTTTTTAATGTGAATGATTGTGGTGCAGATCTAGAGCATTCACTCTTATCTGTCGGACTCAAATATTTATTGCAATAAATATTAAGTAGTTGAAAGCTTTTATTTTCGATAGGATAGTTTAGAGTAGTTGGGGGGAAGAATTATAAGAATCCCTTTTTATAAATCTTTGTATTGTTTTCAAGAAGAGGTTGTTGAATCTAGTGTGTAGATTTCCATTGCAGCAAAGAGCTGATAGCTATGTAGAAGTAGTGTATGTATGAATGTAATTTTCAATTGAATGAATATAACAGAGGAACGTTGTCCTAAATGTATTTTGTTGTTGCATCTATCTGAATGAGTGAATGATATATTTTCTATTTTATTCCCTGTTATTTCTTGTTCTTGTATCTATGCATGCATTTACCTGTTTAAATGTATGTGTCATTGTGAAGAGTGAATAAGTTTCAGTTGTTTCTCTTCTACGAGCAACTGCAAGGAGTGTATAGTGTCCGCAAGGAGTGCATTGAGAGAGTCTATTTCGACTCGCAAGCTTAGAAAAGATAGCGTGAACTTATGTCTACAAGGAGTGCATGAAAGATTTTTCAGACTCAAAGCTCAGAAGGAATAGTGTGAATTTAGTCACAAAAGAGAGAAGTTGTTGAAGAACAGTCACAAAGAGTGAGAAATCATCCATAGAGGAGTTGAATGTGGAAGAGAACCTATTGCAAGGTGTGCATAGGTTGAGATTTTGAATAAGTGTCGAAGAGAGTAATCTGAGGAAAAAAAGGAGGTCGAGGAAGTTAAGTTCAGGAGGGAGAGCGGAGGAAAATCTTCAAGGAGGAGAACCCCCGAGGTTTTCACCAAAAATTATGTGAATAAGATTCATCCTGGAGGGAGGCAAACAATTCTAGAACGTCATACCCAAAGTAACTGTGTGAAGGTTGGTCGTAGGGTGTTTTGGCACTTTGTAGTTTGGGAAGTCTGGAGGTGTTGTAAGTGAAAAGTCGTGAAATTGTGGAGTCGTGAAGTAATCGTAATTGTTGGTCATGTAGGAGACACATAGCATAAATCTGAAAGTTCAGGGAATAACACTTTAGAAAGAGATGAAGGTAGAACCTGCGACATTTCTAAAGTTCGAATTCATGAAGGGTTGGCCCACAATCATAGTCCGTGATTGCCTAAGCGAAAGGTTTAGTGCAGAGTTACTACTCCTAAAATTGAGTGTTTTCGAGAGCATCTAAGAGCTAAGGCACAGGTAGTTCGACCCATGGGTAACACAAAAGGGAAATGTGTGTGTTGAGCATTTGGGGTATGTTGAGGCCCGAAGAGCTAATTCAACTCAAGAGTTTGAAGATCCAAGACCGGGAGGTCATGTATCTGTAAAGGAGGGAAGGGGGTCTACACTAGGAGTGGTATCAGAGCTGATACATAATTGATTTCTGTAGAAAAAAGAAGTAGGATGATATCGCAAAGAGGTATCAGAAATGTCAGCATAATACCGCCTAGAAGACGTGTTGAGCCACCTATAGAAAACCTAGCTATGGAAAGGGAGATGAGAGAATTATGTGCAAGGATGGATGCCATGGAAACAACACAAAGGAGAGCACCTGATGTTGGAGACTTCAACGATGCACAAATAAAAGAAGTGGAAGTCGAAGAAGCTGTAGTAGAGGATGCTACGGAAGAACGCTTGTTGAAATAGGTTGTCAAGTTGGGATCCAGAGCGAAGATCGACATCCCAATGTATGAAGGTAATTTAGACACGGAAGAATTGTTTGATTGGATACGATCAATGGATAATTTTTTTGACTATGAATATGTCGAGGAGGAGAAAAAGGTGAGACATGTTGTGACTAGGTTGAAAGGACATGCAACATTGTGGTGGGATGAACTACAGACCAACATGAGGAGCAAAGGAAAACAAAGGATTAAGAGTTGGGATCGAATGGTATCCAAGCTAAAGGTGAAGTTCATACCCAAATATTACCAGATAAATCTATTCAGGAGGATGCAGAACCTGAGACAAAAAGGGATAATTGTGAAGGAGTACAGAGAGGAGTTCTATAGATTGAACATCGGGGCTGGACAGAGAGAGAGAGAGAGAGAGAGAGATGAAGAGAAATTTTCCAAATACATCAATGGACTAAGATATGATATCCAGGATGAAATCAACATGGTGATAGTCAGAACAGTAGAGGATGTGTATCAGATTGCGCTGAAAGCAGAAGAAAAGTTGGCAGAGTCAACAAAACAGAGGCAGAATCTTGAACAGAGGCAAAGGAGTTTCCCAGGACAAAGCACATAAGCTCAAGTATGAGGAGGAGAAACCACATAGTCACTCTGAGAGAGGAGGAAGTTCTAGAGGAAGGCATAGTGGTGGCAAAAACTCTTTTCCTAGAGGAAGAGGAAGAGGCAGAGGAGGAGAAGTAAGGTGTTATGCATCTGGAAAAACATGGCATATGTCTTGGGATTGTCCCAAGAGGAATAAAGAAGGAGGTGAAGCTCATATTTCAGAAGTGTAGAAGTGATATGTTGAGGTAGAAGGTGTGGAGGATGGGAGATATTTGATGATGAAGAAAGTTTTCTTGAAGCCAGAGCCCAAAATTGTAAAGCCAATGCAGAGGAACAGTTTGTTCAGGACAACCTGCAAATGAAGGACAAGGTTTGCAAGGTGATAATTGACAGTGGGAGCACTGAAAACTTAGTATCCAAAGATATGGTGGAGAATCTAGAGCTAGAGACGACTGCACACCTGACGCTGTACAAATTCTCATGGTTGCAGAAAGGTCATCAGGTAACAATAACTAAGCAATGCCTTGTTGAATTTAAGATAGGAGGATATAGAGACGAAATTATGTGTGATGTGATTCCCATGGATGTATGTCATGTTTTGTTGGGAAGACCGTGGTAGTATGACAGGAATGTCATTCACGATGGGAGATTAAATACTGACACCTTATAGAAGAATGGTATGACACACATGTTACTACCAATAGAAGAGAAGAAGGTGAAGGATGAAGCTAGCATGAGTATACTTCTCATGAGTGGGAAGGAATTCATGAATGAAGTAAAGAAGGAACAGAAGATGCAGTTTGTTGTAGTGAGGAAGCCGAGGGTTTTCCTTACCAGTACTTCGATGGAATATTTTCCTGAGGAAGTTTGGGAACTATTAGAGAATTTTGTTGATATAGTAGTGGATGAGTTGCCAATACCAGGAGAAAACCTGTTGAACAAAATAGAGTACAGGTTGACACCTCAAGAGAATGAGGAGGTGAAAAGAAAGGTTCAGGATCTGTTAGAAAAAGGATTGGTTAGAGAAATCTTGATTCCATGTGCAGTACCAACTGTATTGAGTCCAAATAAGGATGGAGGATGGAGAATGTGCACAGACTCAAAATCCATAAACAAGATCACCATCAGATACAGATTTCCATTTCCAAGGATGGATTACTTGATGGATTGTTTGAGTGGAGTGAACTATTTTTCAAAGATATATTTGAAAAGTAGATATCAACAGATAAGGATGAGAGAATGTGATGAGTGTAAAACAACATTCAAGACAAATGAGGGGTTGTTTGAATGGCTTGTTATGTCATTTGATTTGACAAACATCCTAATTACTTTTATGAGGCTGATGAATGAAGTGTTGAAAGATTTCATTGACAAGTTCATGATTGTATATATGGATGATATACTAGTCTTTAGAAAGACTAAGGAGGAGAACTTGAGACATTTTACATTAGTAACGAGGAGGTTACAACAAGAGATGTTGTTGATTAATATGAAAAAGTCCTCTTTTATGAAGACATAACTCATATATCTGGGGTTTGTGATATCTTCAAATGAATTGAAGATGGATACTGAAAAGGTGAAAGCAATCATAGAGTGGACATCACCAAGGAATATCTTTGAGGTAAGAAGCTTCCATGGATTAGCAAGTTTCTATCAGAATTTCATAAAAAAAATTAGTGGCATTAGTGCTCAAATGATGGATATAGTGAAGAAAAGACACAAGTATTTCAAATGGATGGAAGAGGCTGAGAGGAGATTTAACATATTGAAGGAGAATATAATGGAACAACTGATCCTAGTATTGCCAAATTTCACAAAGACATTTCAGGTGAGATGTGATGCGAGTGGAGTTGCAATTAGAGCGGTCTTAAGTCAAGATAATAGGCTTGTTTCATATTTCAGTGAAAAGCTGAATAAAGCCAATAAGAAGTAATCCACATATGAAAAAGAGTTCTATGCCATAATTCAAGCCTTGAATAAATGGAGGCACTATCTCGTACCGAAGGAGTTTTTTTTGTATAACGATAATCAACCTTTGCAATTCATAACCAAACAGGAGAAGTTAAACCAGAGACATGCTAAGTGGATAAAGTTTATGTAAAATTTAATTTTTGTTATTAAACACATTTATGGTAGTGCCTACAAGGTTGTTGATGCATTGAGTAGGAGAATTTTGATTCTACAGGAATTTCATGTCAAAACCTTGGCGTTTGATCACCTTAAGGAAATGTACCACAATGATCCAGATTTTGGGGAAGCATATGAAGCATGTGTGAATCTTGTACTTGGAGACATAATCCAGTGGGCCAAATATATGATTCAAGATGGGTTGTTGTTTAAAGGATGTCAGTTATGCATACCAAGATGTTCGATGAGGGAGAATTTTCTTAAGGGAAAGTATAGTGGAGGTCTAGATGGACATTTCGACCATGAAAAAAACTTTTCTCAATTAAACGGGTCATATTATTGGTCAGGTATGAGAGTAGAGGTGAAGAGGTTTGTAAAAACGTGTAATATTTGTTAGTATGCCAAGGGGAAGAAGCAAAACACTGGGTTGTATCAACCATTTCCTATTCCGGAGAGGCCTTGGTGTGTGATAAGCATGGATTCCGTGTTGGGATTTCCAAGGACACAAAGAGGAAGTGATTCCATATTTGTGGTAGTTGACAAGTTTTCAAAGATGGCACACTTTATCCCATGCCAGAAGACTAGTGATGCAATGCCTGTTGAATTTTTTTTTTCAAAGAGGTTGTGAGACTCCATGGATTTCCCAGGAGCATAGTTTCAGACAGGGATACCAAGTTTGTTGGTCATTTTTGGAGGACATTATGAAAGAAATTGTGAACAAAGTTATCTTTTAGTTTTGCATATCATCCTCAAACAGACGGACAAACTGAAGTAGTGAATCAAAGTTTAGGAGATTTGCTAAGGAGTTTGGTCACTAAGCACCATACTTAGTGGGATCAGATTCTAGCACAAGCGGAGTTTGCATATAATGACTCAGTGAATAGAAGCACTGGGAAAATTCCATTTCAGATAGTGTATGGAATGAAGACAAGGGGAGTGTTGGAGTTGAGAGATCTGAAGTAGAGCAAATTTAGGAGCATTGGAGCCGAAGAATTTGCAGCATAAATGCAGGAACTTCATAATCCGATCAAGGAGCAGTTGAAGAAGAGAAGCAGTGAATACAAGTGCAGAGTTGATCAACATAGGAGGAAGCTTGAATTTGAAGTTGGAGATTAAGTTCTAGAACATCTAAGGAAGGAGAGGTTTATGAGGGGAACATATAATAAGTTAAAGTTGAAAAATATAAGGCCATGTAAAATCCTGAGAAGATTTGGGGATAATGGGTATGAGATAGAGCTCCCAGAGGATGTAGGTATATCACCCATATTCAACATTGTAGACCTGTATCCATATAGGGAATATGGATCCGGAGGATCCGAAGATCAGAAGAATATCTAGTGGGAGAAACAAATGCATGTAGTAGAGAATCCATAGATGGAGAAGATCATAGATCAACAAGTTGTAACAAGACCATAAGGAAAAAAAAAATTGAATATCTGGTGAAGTGGAAAGGACGACCAGTGGAAGATGCCAACTCGTTTGGTGAAGAAGACATCTATAAGCATGGAATGTCGATGCAGGAGCTCATGGACAGGAGTCCATGAATTTTTCATCCAGAGGAGTATGATCCAAGAGCATCGCCAACAAAGCACAAGTGGAAGACAACTAGGTGCACTAGCGTGTATTTTGAAATATTTTGAATTCCAAAGTTGGCACATTAATGTAATATCTGAAAAATATTTGGAGTTACGAATGTCTTTAATGATCAGAGGCTTCGCATAATATCGATGAGGGAATGCATTTTTCTTTAATGTGAAGGATTGCAATACATATTTGGAGCATTCACTCTTATCTATCTGACTCAAATATTTATTGTAATAAATATTAAGTAGTTGAAAGATTTTATTTTCGATAGGATAACTTAGATTAGTTGAGGGGAAGAAATCGAAGAGTCCCTTTGTATAAATATTTGTATTGTTGTTGAGAAGAGGCTGTTGAATCTAGTGTGTAGATTTCCATTGTAGAAAAGAGATGAGAGCTACGCAGAAGTAGTGTATGTATGAATGTAATTTTCAGTTGAATAAATATAATAGAGGAACATTGTCCTAAATGTATGTTTTTGTTGCATCTATCTAAATGAGTGAATGATAGATTTTATGTTTTATTCCCTGTTATTTCTTGTTCTTGTATTTATGCATGCATTTACCTGGTTGAATGTATGAGTCACTATGAAGAGTGAATAAGTTTTAGTTGTTTCTCTTCTACGAGTGAGTGCAAGGAGTGCATAGTGTCTGCAAGGAATGCATTGACATAGTCTGTTTCAACTCACAAGATCAGAAGAGATATCATGAACTTATGTCTGCAAGGAGTGCATAGAAGTTTGCAAGGAGTGCGGGAAAACGTTTTTAGACTCGAAGCTCAGAAGGAGTAGTGCGACTTTAGTCACAGAAGAGAGAAGATGTTGAAGAACAATCACAAAGAGTGTGAAATCATCCACAAACGAGTTGAGTGTGGAAGAGAACATGTTGCAAGGTGTGCATAGGTCGAGATTTCGACTAAGTGTCGAAAAGATTGTTCTTAGGAACAAGAGGAGGTCGAGGAAGTTAAGTTCAGGAGGGAGAGCAGAGGAAAATATTCAAGGAGGAGAACACCCAAGGTTTTCACCAAACAGTCCATGAATAAGACTCATCCTGGAGGGAGGAGAATAATTCCAGACCTTCAGACCCAAAGGACCTACGTGAAGATTGGTCGTAGGGTGTTTCGACACTTCATAGTTTGGGAAGTCTGGAGGTGTTTTAAGTGAAAAGTCACGAACTCATGGAGTCACTAAGTAATCGTAATCGTTGGCCATGTAGGAGACACGTGGCATAAATATAGAAGTTTGGTGAAGATCACATCGAAAAGAGATAAAGGTAGAACCTGCGACATTTTTGAGGTCTGAATTCATGAAGGGTTGGCCCATGGTCATAGTCTGTGATCACCTAAGTGAAAGGTTTAGTGCAGAGTTAGTACTTCCAAAATTGAGTGTTGTCAGGAGCGTTGAAGAGCTAAGGCACGGGTAGTTTGACCCCGTGGGTAACACAAAAGGGACTCGTGTGTCTTGAGCATTCGAGGTCTGTTGAAGCATGAAGAGCCAATTCGACTTGAGAGTTTGAATATCCAAGACTGAGAGTGCGCGTAGCACTAAAAGAGGGAAGGGGGTCTGCGCCAATACATCCCAAAGATGAAATATTTAAATGGTTTTTGAAGAATGACTTAATATATGTGCAAATTTGTGTTTTCTTCATGTACATGAAAGATTATATGAGAACAATTATTCCACCATAGAAAGAGGAGATAAGTATTTTATGGAGGAATGGTTTTTAAAATGGAGATTTGTGAACTTTCATAGATATAAGTAATTTCTTGGAAGAATGGCTTAATATGGAGATTTATGAGTCCTTTATTTTGAAAGGGCATTTGATTATATGAGAACATTTGTTCCACTACAGAAGAGGAGAGAAGTATTTTACTACTGAGGAGATAAGTATTTTAATATTGAGTAAATAAGATCACCTAGCATGAGAATTTCACCTGAAGGATTTGGGACTTTATCCATAAGGATATAAGTATTTTCTTGGAAGAATGAATTAATATGGATATTTGTGAACTTTCTGCATACACAACAATATTTATTTTCAGAGTATTATCTAATTCTGAACACAAAATTTGGTTACCAAGAACACAATTTTTCTCTTTAATTTTTTTTAAGATTTTAGATAAAATTTTACATTGTTTAAATCATGTATGCTTAATGTGGAGAGTAACTATTTTGGAAGTTTTGGAACTTTGTGATGGAAGTTTGGTTTAAAAAAATGCCAAAAAAGTGTAATAAAAAGAGAGGGATAATCTTAAATCCGTGGAACTCTGGTTGGGTATGTTATTATTTCTTATTGTTTATTTAATATTTAGTTAAATTATATATGCTAATATGTGTTATTTGTTTTTTTATTGTTTTTTATTGTTACAGATGTTTACATTATATTTGGTGGAAAATATGTTTACATTTTATTTGGTGGAAAGGAGTATGTTGGAGGATGAGACTTAACTCTTTTGGTATGTATGTAAATTTTTCTTTAATCACAACTTGTTTTATTTATCTAAAATGGTACATGTGTACATTTTATTTTAAATTTGTACATATATTTTATTGTAAATTTTTAAATTTTGAATTCGATGAATGTTTTCTTTTGCAGGTATGAATTGCGGGTGTGAAGTGATCTATCTTAAATCGATGGCTTAGAGTCCAAAATTTTGGAGTTAAATGTCTTAGTTTTTGTTATCATCCTAAAATGTGTGGAACCTATGTATTTGGCGGTGTAACTATTCAAACTTTCATTATATATATATATATATATATATA
>ML785057.1:466796-480413 GCA_009831015.1 Picea engelmannii
TTATATATATATATATATATATATATATATATATATATATATATATATATATATATATATATATATATATTGTCTCATATTTGATTTCTCTTATATTGTTTATGATGGTGAAAGGATAAGTTGTTGTTGAAAACCACCTGTTTTAGTTTTCCATTTGTGGTAGAACATGTGGCTAATAGGTGGCATTGTATAGACATAAGCATAAGCAATTATTAATATACAAATCCTACTTTATTTACAAAAAAAAATAAAAAAAATTAATATATGTTTTATGATGCTATGCTGAAATTAAAAATGTTTTGTTTCATTTTATTTATAAACATCATTGTACTATGTGAAGTAGAGTTGATTATGTATACAATGGAATTTACTGTGTAGCGACGGGAGATCTGGGTAGTTATCAAATTATAGTTTCTAACTTATAATTTAAATTTTGTTTGATTTGTACTATGTGAAGTAGAGTTGGTTTTGTATATAGTGGAGATGCTCAATTAGTGATGGGAGATCTGGGTAGTTATCAAATTATAGTTTATAACTTATAGTTTAAATTTTGTTTGATTTGGAAATATGGTTGAAAATAGTCAAACAAGTCATCAAATTTTATAGTTTCCCAATTTGGATCCCCTTACCCCAAACGACACTCAGATATGAGGGTTGAGGAATAGAGGGTTGCTCAAGTTAGGTTTCAGACTTCTCAATTGCCTCTTGTTAATAATATTAGAATGGAAAAAACAAAAACCAATATTGTATATTAAAAATATATGTGAGTTTCTTATGAGAGAGTGAAAACATAAAAAGAAAGTCTGAGTCCATGGTGATGAAAAATTAGTATTAGACTACCGAGGTAAAAGCTAGTTTTCATTGGGTGATATGGGTTTTATTCCATTCCATTCAAGTGATAACCATTTGACTTTAACAATGCCAATTGTAAATTTAAGCATATTGATCATTGCATCAATCTAGGCCCTTCCTTTATTTTGATAGGGTGTAGACTCCTATCAATCCAAAATTTAGTAAAAACTATGAACTCAAAATTGAAAATTCACAATGAAATATGTTCATCCTTGGTTTCTTTATTGAAAATTCACAATGAAATGAGAGTCAAACACTAAATTGGTTATGTTAGTCTTTGACTTGTTTTCGAGCTTTCAATATATCTATTCAAGAAAATGTGAAATAAAAATATGTGTACTTTGAAATAAAAACATGATTTAGAATCTATTTTAATATGTAAAATTAAAATATACTTTAATATAAGTAAGTGATTTTCATTAAAAATTATATTGATATAAATTGTTTATGTATCGAAAATGGTTGATCTGGAAATTATCTATCCTCTACACATTGGAAGTATTCACTAATGCCATTAATATGACACTTACCATTAATGGAAGTATTCACTATACCATTAATGAAAGTATTCACTATGACAATCCAACACTAAACTAGTTATGTTAGTCTTTGGTTTTTTTTCGAGCTTTCAATATATTTATTCAAGAAAATGTGAAATAAAATTATGTACTTTGAAATAAAAATTAAAATAAAAACATGATTTATAACCTATTTTAATATGTAAAATTAAAATATACTTTAATATAAGTAAGCGTTTTTCATTAAAATTTATATTGATATAAATTGTTTATGTATCGAAAAGGGTAGAAAATGGTTGATGGAAATTATCAATCCTCTGCAAATTGGAAGTATTCACTAATGCCATTAATATGACACCTACCATTAATGGAATTATTCACTAGTGCTATTAATTTTTAATTAGGATGTTAATCATACACTACCTTGAATTTTGAATATACTCCAAATTCAATTAAAAAATGAAAATCTAAATGTAGCAAACCAATCCTTAGTAGATGATCTGTTATTTTTTATTTATTTTTATCAGGCCACAAAATCAAATTCATTTTCAGCTTAAGTTTTTTTCAATCAAACTTAATGAAAACTATGTTTAATGTGTAGAATATAAGTAGTGTTAGGTTCATCATACACATTTTTCAAGTAGCTCGTAATTTCAATTTTGTTTTCAATTTGCTTGAAGATATTGAAATCTAAATGCACAAATTTAACAATTTAATATAATATCAACACTTTTGGAATCAAAATTTACAATTTCATAATTAAAATTGATACTTTTTAAGATGTATTAAATTTTTTAATTAGGATGTTAATCATATGTATTACCTTGAATTCTTTAATTAGGATGTTAATCATACTTTTTAAGATGTCTTTAACGTATTTATAAGCCATCAATAGTCCCTTATAATGACATGGAAATGGGTCCTAGTTTTAGTATGAAGTTATCCTCTTCATATGAAAAAGCATTGAACAATCATTGCAAATAATGAACGCAAATCCTATATGTAGTAAATTGGTTACATGAATTAAAGGATTTGTGTATATGATCTAGATAATTTGTAGGATTAAAGTATAATCATCCAAAGTATAGGTCATTTTAGGTTCCTTAGATATAATCTATAGGTTCTTCCCTAAAATTGTAAATAAGGCTTGGTAAACTTTATAATTCATAAAAAATATAACTTTTCTTAATTGAATGGACCATGAAAGTAAACTAAACTGGAAATGATTATAGAATCCTAGATATTCATAAATACATGTACTTTCAATACAAAATATAAAATTTTGGAATGTACATGTCACTTGTTTAAAGAAATCGTAATGGTATGCCATCTTCAATTATTCGTTCATGATCGACTTTGGACATTTTCCATTTTCTAACTTTTGTTTTTTTTATTGATTGAACTTCTATTAACTTTGTGCGTGCTGCACATACCAAATGACTATATTGACAACTTAAAAAATCTGGCTGGTAGTCTTGAAAGTGAACATGAGTATTGGTTTGAAGAGTTTCTTGAAAAAATATCCTTTCAATATGATGGATCCTCTTTCATATATAAAACCATTATCATCAAAATCTTCTAATAACCTCATCTTTTGTTATGTGCATCGCATCAAATAATATATCACACTTTCAGTGTTGTCTACAGGTGCAACCACAACAAAGACATATCCTACAAATAATCCAATATGTTGGAAAACAAGTAGTTCATGTTAGATTATCACACAAGTACATCTACAAGTTATTTGAAAAAAAATAAACATAAAAATCACCTTCTCTAACAAGATCAAAAACTCTATCGACATCAACTGACACTATAGTTTCATTTTATTCTATCTCCTCTGAGATTGTAAGTGGAATTTTCCCTTTTATATTAAGTTCGGTATGTCTTCAATCTTCAACATATTCTGCATTTTCATTTTCGCAAATATCTATGGATTCTCTGTCCTCTATGCAAACTAAACAAAAACAAGACTCATTTCTTCTATCAAATGCGAATACATTTTGATAGCGTTTTGTTTTAAATAAATTCATTTTTCGTGTCCCATGTATTGTATCGGCTTCATATGGGATTGCTCTATTTATATCTTGGATTCCAACATACCGAAAAAACCTGTAAAGGACAAGAACTTGTTAACTTTAAATCTCTCAAGAAAATGATTGAAGATTGAATATAAATTTGAACGCGAATACAAATATCATGTGTACATGTGTAACATGTATATATAGACACACCTGTGCACATCCCTTGATGGATTATTTTCATGTCTTAACGCCATTTTGCACCATTCAACAACCTGATCAACATATTCAAATCGATCCACATGAGGGTTCATCTGATACCTTTGAAGTGTTTTTTTTACACATGCCCCTGCACCGTCGTGCTCTCCTTTTCCATGACCAGTCTCAAAAAAATTTCAGCAATGTGTAATGTTTGATTTTTTATGAAGATGACACAACCAATAGAATGATCGTGAAGATTTGAATTGACCTGCACACCCATCTCACCATATCCAATGTCGATCGAATCCAATCCCATGTTCTTTCAATGAATCATAAAATTTATCAAAACAATGTTGTGCATAATGTGTGTCGTGTGCTCGATCATCACTTATATTAAAGTGATATTCTTTAATAATATGTCAATTGTCATTGGTGATTTCTATGTTATCAAGAATCCGTTGAGCATTTCTATATAGAACATGGAAAAATATAGTGACTTGATCAGAATGATAATATTCACTCTATATTTATTTTTGTGCAACCAATGTGTAATTCTTTGCAAAATCAACTATAGACAAAATTGTCCCTCATGGAAACACTTCACGGGATTGTTTGAATTGTAGGTCTTTCCATCTAGATCTATGTGAATCTTGGTGTATTTATAAATTTCTTCCTCAAACTTCTTCAAAAAATCTATCACACAGATTTTATCTACTTTCAAATCAATCCTTTTGGAAACAACATTTGAAGAATGTGGAGTCGTGTTGTTGATATATTCATATCTATTCCAATTGACTATTATATTAGAAAATGATTGATCATTCATATTAAAAGGATACTTTGAGTGAAGAAAACTTAGATTTCCACAACAATCACATTTCTTTCCACCAACACATTTTTTTTGGTAAAATAATTCATCACCTTCTCTTCCACATAGAATTTGAGATATAAAATCATGAAATGTGGAAGGAGGAGGTGAACTTGGCCATAACGTTTTACCAAAATCAAGAAAATTGTTGTAATATAACTCAAATTCCACATGATAGCGACAAAAACAAGTGTCACGAATAGTGATGAGTCTAACAAACCATGGTTTCTGTTGCACAAATGTATTGATGTTATCCATATTTTTTTCGTGCTATTCTTCATCAAAACACATCCCTTGTATGTGGTGAAACATGAGATTTTGTCAACCAACAATTACGAGCCAATTCTTTAACATTTTTTGCAAGTCTATCTTTGTAGGGTTGTCTAGAAATCATTGTCCAGCAAGAAAGTTCATCATTTGCATCTATTTGAAATCGAAATTTTCTATATTTGTACAATGTTTTTGTTGGTGTTCCCATCGTTTTTTCCATGTGTCATGTCAAACAATCTTTTATATTGCTAGACGGAACAACTATTGTTTGTATCACTCTACGTGCAACACTGGCATCTTTTTTTCAAGATTTTCCAAAAGCTTTTAATACACTAGTTATATTGTCAAAGACATTCTATTTCACCTTTGTATCTTTTGTCGACTTTTGAATACCCAGTAATGATGTAGCTTCTTTTAACTTTCTTGACTTTATTAGACAGAGTAAAAATTGAGCTTGTACTATTACTGATTCATCTTTGAAAAAAGTATTATACATATTCTTAGTTCGATATATTATATAATGCTTAGCTTCTTTTTTCCCAAATTTGTCAGTATCAACATTTTCTAATATTTCATCATCAATGTTGATAGATTCTCCTGCATATTTCAATTTAAATTTTATATTAAAAAACAAAACCCGAACATAAATTCACTAAACTATATACAAGTGTTCATCTTGTATTATCTAAATTTATGTACAAACCTATAGGTGATTCGTCTTCTGCTTCAATTTCGGTTTCAATGTCTTCATCAACGTTATGAGACAAATCTATTTATGTTTTTTGAAAAATATCAAATTGCAATTACAATCAATTATATTAAACAATATTTTAAATTTGAATTCTATACTTTTAATATAGACAATATGTGCATGTATAGCTGGTTGGACTTCTTCTTATTGAAAATCTCTATTTACATTATCATCATTTATTTCTTCAATATTTGCATGATCTCGTTTATTTATCCAATAATACTCTTTCCTTTGATCATTATGGCGAGTTTAATCTTGAGTGCGATCAAATTTTCTCTTGTGCAAACTTTTGTTTCTCATGAGTATAGTTATCTATAAAACAATTTTAACAAAATCAACATTTCATAATAGTCTCAGAAAAACTTCATTGTCACAAAAATTATTAAAAAATAATATCAATAATTTTATGTTCAACAAAGGCTGCACCTTGAAAAAATGCTCAACATTTAGCTTTCAACATATAAATTGTTATTCCAATAAAATCTTGAACTTAAAAAAAAAAAACTTTTTTTTTGCATTCAAAACATTAATTACAGGAAACCATTTAATTTTAATGGATTGCATTAGAATTACATTTTATGGATGAAAGAAATTGTTTTTGGCCAAAAGAGTCTTTCGACTGAAAACTAGTGAATGGGACTGTTTGCAAGAACCAGCGAATTCCCTCTAGCTTACTTGAACTTTGGAGGTTGCAGACTCCTGCAATACTCAGAATTTGGTTTCGAAAATGATAACCAACATTTGAAAATTTTAATCTACTTTCAATTCATATAATGTGTTTTCATTTTCATTATTTTTATCTAATTTTATTTAATTTAAAAAAAAAAAATCACTGCATAATATTTTCAGCTGACATTATGATTCAGTGAAATGGAATATCTATATCTCTAAAAATACACAGTGAAAAATTTAGAAAACAATTATATTCATAAGCCTTAAATTGTTCTTTTCAAAAGGGTATTTTTAGATTTTACTTTTAAGTTAAAATTAAGATAGATACAAGGTGGGGGGAAACATGTGTTTAAAATCTGCAATGTTTTCATCTTGGTCAACTTAAAAAAATTCTAGAAATTATAATATTCATTTGTTAGATTCAAAATTATAGTCATAATAAAATAGAGTGTCTGTAGATTGTTGCAGTATATTTTGTTTGTTAAAAACAAAAGTTTAATAATAGATACATTGTTGGAGGGGAAAATAACTCGTTATCATTCCTTTCATGTTTAAGGAACATATTGTTAAACAATTGTCAAATTGACATATCAAATCTCAATAAAAAAAAATTGAAAATAGTCAGTGGAAAGCTAAAAAAAATCTTCACAAGTTTTGTTTTTACTATAAAGTAAAAGTCTAAATAAAAAAAGTAATTTTGTATACCGCAATTTGAAGAACTTGTGAAAATATAACTTTTTTTCTCATAAAACAAGAAAAATAGACACCCATCCCTTGCTTTTATTAGTAGATATTTATATGCCTCCTATTGAATGAAATTTCCATTTTTATCCCAACATGAAGGTAGTCCCATTTGAACTAATTCATTGTATCTTTTCATGAAGGTTTCAATACTTCTCTAAATTGAACTACATTTATTTTGATCTTGTTGAACCAAATTCTTCTTTGTTAATACCTTTGTAGCATCCATAATTAGAGAATTACGATCATTGACACGCAAAGACTTCAACCAATTCCAAGTCTTAGAGTTAAGGAATTTTATAACATTATCGACCACCTATGGCTTATCACTTAGTTCTTCTAGTATTTTATTTATATTGTGTTGAGTTTGAAAAGCCAAGATAGACTCATCAGCTACCAATGTGAAAGAAACCATGATTTCATTATATTTGAGATGATATGATCCCAAAGAATATGTCTTGCTCCAATTAAACATGGTTTACCAGTTACCTTACCATGAGTTTGCTCTAAATATTTCTTCAAAATTTCTTTAAGTTTCCAATATTTAACAATGAATCCATCTTTTTCTTTCAATTGATCTTTGAAAATATCAATTTCATCATTTTTACTGGTTATCATTATTTTTAGATTGTCAACTTCAATTTCCTTTAAATTGAAATTAGATAAAACCTTTGCCAATTTTTTTGAAGGATCTACTAATGTGGATGATTTAATTGATGAAGGATTTAAAAACTTAAGCTCACTTCCCTCCTTTTCCAATGTTTCAATTTGTTGTTGATATGAACCAAGTTGATTACTCATTTGAGTCATTTGTTGTAGTAACTGATCTTTTTCTTGGTACATTGCTTGAAGTTTTTGTGTCTGTACATGATCAATATTACGCATGTTAAGCTTCCTACACTTGAATTTATGTTTTGTTATTTTTTATCAAATCATGTACAAATTTTGCATCATGAGGATTTGCACCCAAGTCTATTATCCATTCCTCTAATTCACTTATCCTTGTTTGTTTTGTTATGGTAGATACCTTCTCATGATTTCATTGTTTTAATTCTTCCCATATTGGCTAAGGTCTGTAACACATCTCTAAATACCATCTCACATGTTTGTGTGTAGAACTCCATTTTAGCCACCATATTTATTCCATATGATTTCAATTTGAACATGGTGGATTTATAATCCTAATATTTTTTAATGTTTGAGATTTATGTTCTAGTATGTCCATATTCAAATATCCTTATTTAAAATATAAGGCTTATAATAATTTTATTTGAGTGGATACCTGCTTCCAAATTGAGGATAAATATCTCTCCTTATTTCAATATTCTGATTATTTATTTCCATAAATTGAGAAAAAAGACGCTTTGACTTTTATGTCCTGAATTTGTAGTGTTTTCTTGTCCTGCATGGTATTTGAACTTTCTATAACAACTGAAGTGATATTATCTATAGAAAATACAGGCTCGCTTGATGTAGGAATCGTTTTTGGAATATGTATTGATTTACCTTTTCCCTATTCTTGATCCTTTGTCTTTTGTCTTTTACTTTGTTTTTCATATTCCTCCATATCAAAAATAGTTTTTGATGACTCTAGATATATTCTTTTATTATATTTTCCATGTTGTTATGGAGTCCTGATTATTGATGGTTGAGTTTTTTGTTCATTCTATCCAGGATTTTCCGTTTGAAGAATTGGAACTTGATTTTGTAATAATGATGGATAACCTCCTTGTAATAAGTGTTCTACATGCTCCCAACTATCTTGATTTTCAAGTTTCTCCAATTCTGGCTTTGATTGATGAGTATAAGAAATATATCCAAATTGAAGCATTTTATTTGAGATTATCGGATAAGGATCATAATTTAATTCTTCTCATAGCTGAAAATTCAAGTCCAAAAGGATTTTTTCAACTATTCCTTTAGTTTTTCTTGTGATTACCATAAAAGGACCAACTTCCTTTTTTAACTGGAATGTGTCTTGATGTTTCTTGGAAACAAAATTTACATAATTTGAATCAATCCTTTGTCTTATGTATTCTAAGGAAAATATTTTGCGTGTCAAAAACACTAGTAACATAAAAGGTTTCATCTATAAACCATATATCCTTATGATTATATGATTTTCAAACAAAAACCAATCTCCAACTTTAGTGTTAGGACTTAGCTACAAAATCCTTTTGGCTTCTGGGAATATCCCTAGTAGTGAAATCCCATGTAAAATAATATGTGAAATATAAATAAATTGATTAAAAAACTTAACAAAACCTTTTTTTAATGTCTGTTTTCTAAACAATGATGTCCATTCAATGATCGACCAAGGATTACCAAGTTCATATTCTATTTTTAGATGAATATTATGAAAATGAGAAGCTTGAAAATGTTGGATTACTAAGGGGGGTTGAATCATTAATAGAGAAATTTAATCCTTTTTCACCATAAAATGAAATTGTTATATCAATTTAGCATCATCATCCAATAGTTGCAGAGTAAATAAACAATGAACAAATGAGCAATCACACACATAAATAGTACACTAGTGTTTTACGTGGAAACCCAAAGCGAGAGAAAACCACAGAATGTTTTTTATTATATGTCTTTAAGAATTACATTCATTGGAAGAACCAACTTCCTTTGTTTTCCAACTGCAACTAGAAGGAGGATCCAACCCCCTATTTTCCTAGGCTACAACCTGAAGGCAGCTCCAACTCCCCAATTCTCTGGCTATAACCAGAAGGAGACTACAACCCCCTAGTTTCTCAGGCTACAACCTGAGGGAAGCTCCAACTCTCCAATTCTATGGCTACAACTAGAAGGAGGCTACAACCCCCTATGTTCATTGGCTACAACCTGAAGGTGGATACCACCACCTGTCCTTTCCTCATCCAACCGCCCTGATGAAGAAGTAGAATGATAGAACCATTGTCACACTATTACTGCGAGATATACTATTGTAAACCTGTACCAATAAACCTGTAATGAACCTATAATAACCTTTACCAATAACATGTTCCAACATGTACCATACATCAACCTATACCATAAAAAAATGCATCATCTATGCACCAAACCAATACAAATATCTTGTCACAATAACTTGTCCAAACAACCTGTAACCAATCTGTAACAACATGTACCAATAACACGTTCCAACATGTACCATACATCAACCTATACCTCAACCTGTACCATAAACAAATGCATCAACCATGCACCAAACCTATACAAATACCCTGTCACAATAAGTTCTCCAAACAACCTGTAATCAACTTGTACCATAAATGAGTGCATCAACCATGCACCAAATATGTACCAATTATTCATCAAATTCACATAAACTATCAATCATCAAGATGTACCAACATCATCAACTATACACCTCATGTATGTGGAAACTCATCAACTACTTGTCTCAACCATGTACCCAACATGTACCTCAACCAAAATCCCTCATCAATTTCATCATCCAAATATGATCTGATCACATATAACTCAAACACTATACCACAAGTCCGTACCTCAAACCATGTGCTAGAACCTCATTGTTATACAACCTTTATTTGTACTAATAACTCCAACAACATACCTCAACTAAAATCCCTCAAACATGAATTGATATTAAACTTCAGTAGATCTGCCTCAGATCAACTCTATAGGAATCCATAAACTCTCAAGAGGGCATCCAATATATTTACAAGGAAAACCCACAACTTGATTCATAAATTCAACACTACACATATGAGAACCATGCCCTTTTTTTGTAGTGTTTTTTTGCTGCAGTTTTGCTACTGCAATTTTTATGCCATGATTTTTCTGCTGTGAGTTTTCTGCCGCACTTTTCCTACTGCGATTTTTCTACCGCACTTTTTTTGTTGCACTTTTTCTTCCACACTTTACCTGCCACACTTTTTCTTCCGCACTTTTCCTGCAACACATTTATTGACGCACTTTTTTTGCCACAGGTTTCCTGCCACACTTTTTCTGTCACGGTTTTCCTGCAACACTTTTTCTGCCACACTTTTTCTGCTGCAATTTTTCTCTATCAATAATACCTGCCCAAATAAAATTTCACAAAAATAGATATTCAATGATATTCAAGGGTGATTTGAATGAGAGACCCTTTCCTCTTATTTATACTTTTATGTATCTTCCTCAAGGGATTACCTTCTAACCATCTTAACCCACTTTCCTTATTTTAGGGTTAACCCACTTATAACCACTTGTCCACTTAACTTAACCACTTTCCATAATTAGTAAGTTCTCCATTAACTTTATTATTTAATTAATTCATTTTGCATCCTCTTTGACTTATAGTACACTCATCACTTCACTTTATTATTTAATAATTTCTTCTTTGCAAACACTTTGGCTACTTTGACCTTTTGGGGCTTCTAGATGACTCATGAGGGTTCTCCAACTTCACATGTCCATAACTCTCTAACCGTGAGGATTTATGTGACGTTCCAAATACCACCAGAAATGGCATGACATCTTCTATCCATCTAGAATAGTCTTACCTGCAAATATATCAAAACTCATACCATTATCCATCAAAAAAACTTGGGTCCATTGCCCAAACATTTGTGCTACCGAAATTTCTTCAAGGGTTGACATCAATGACAACCAACCCAATTAATCAACAATATCCCCCTTTGGAATTGATGTAAAAACTCTAATGCAATACTGAAGTCATGTCATGCAATACTAACGTCATATCACTCATGCTCTTCCTGTGACCATCGCTCCTCCTGAAACCATGCCTCTGTGCTCTGCATCTGATAAATCTCTCCCTCTTTTTCATCAATGGAAAATGTATCTTTCCATCTGGGGCTTCTCCCACTAATTGAATTGTCCTTAGGAATACTCCCCCTAACTGAACTCTTCCTGAAACTGATCTCCCAACCTGAACTGTCCTCTTTATGGTGCTTCCTCATGTAAATATGAGACATATAAGATAAGCATTCAAAATCATTCATTTTGGAGTAGATATTACTCTAAGTCTCTAGTGAAGATACTCAAAGGCTTCCTATGGAAGCGGTTGTTGGATTACTGAGAGGGGGGGTGAATTAATAATAGCGTAATTATAATCCTTTTTCTTCAAATGTTATATCAATGTAGAATTATTATCCAATAATGAGCGGTAATAAATAAACAATCACACACATACACAGCACACCAGTGTTTTACGTGGAAACCCAAATCGGGAAAAAACCACGGAATTCTTTTTCTTATATGTCTTGAAGAATTACATTCATTGGAAGCACCAACTTCCTTTGTTTTCTAGCTGCAACTGGAAGGAGGCTCCAACCCCCTAGTTTCTTAGGCTACAACCTGAGGGAAGCTCCAACTCCCCAAATCTCTGGCTACAACCAGAAGGAGGCTACAACCCCTAATGTTCTCTGACTACAACCGGAAGGTGGCTACAACCACCTATCCTTGCCCCATCCTGCCACCCTGAAGTAGAAGTAAAATGATGGAACCACTGTCACACTATCACTGTGAGATCTACTATTGTAAACCTATACCAATAAATCTGAACCATGCATCAACCATGCATTAACCTGTACCTCAACCTATAATCAACCTGTACCATAAACAAGTGCATCAACCATGCACCAACCTATAATCAACCTATACCATAAACAAGTCCATCCAACCATGTACCAAGTATGTAACAATCATGTGTCAACTACTCATCAACTATGACTCATCAATATGTACCAATTTCATCAACTATACACCTCATGTATGTGCACCAACTCATCAACTACTTGTCTCAACCATGTAATCAAAATCCCTCATCAATTTCATCATCCAAATCTGATTTGTAGCTCCGTAATAGACCTGGTGTATATTATCACATTCCTCCAAACCTTCCTTAACTTTAAAAACAAGAGACTAGCATTTTCATCAAACTTTTCTTTAGTCTCACATGTCTAGTTTTGGATTAGTCAACAACCCTAACTTGAAGTAATCATAACTTTGAACCTATAATGTATAAAGATATGGAATTGATACAAAATGTTAATCAGTGTGTTTAATGCAATTCCTCCAATTTTCACTACTTGGAACCTCTCAGAAAAGGAGTTATAGAAAAAATGGCATACCTTGCTGAATTCTGGCTTATTCTAGAGAGCGACATTGTAGAGCATGCCCCACAAAAAATATTTGATGAAATGATCTACAAATATTACATAGAATACTAAATATTGTACCCTAACCAACACATTTGGTCTCACTAAATTTATATTTGTTATGAATAAGTTATGATGTTTTTACCCGAAACACCTGATTTTGACTAGTTTCAGGACTGGCCACAAACCCTATTTTCCACGGAGTGTAACTCCCAAAATACAACGAACCACAAGATTAACTTTTAACCACAGATATTTGGATATGTTTTCTCACTTGCATAGAAATTTCAGGATCTGAATCATTATATAAAAAAAAATATAGTGAAAATGGTGAGATGACCTGTAAATAACATACCTTAGAAAGCACCATCAAAAGAATTTATCCTTCCTTGCATTTCAGCCTTATTTTCTTCACTTTCCTCAGAATTTCAGCTTAGATATCATTTATTTACCTCAAAAACCTATAGATATTCAATATTCTCAAGTGTGATTCAAATGAGAGAGCCTTGCCTCTTATTTATACTCTCCAAGTAGCTTCCTTAAAAACATCTTCTAGGTCACTTGGCCCCACTTTCCTTATTTTAGGGTTGGG
>ML785057.1:483644-505207 GCA_009831015.1 Picea engelmannii
AGTATGCACAATTTCCAGTGGTTTTGTTGTTGAATATTCCTTTGATTTGAACCTGGTCTTTGTTTTCTTTCCTTGTTGGCAATGCTTGCACAAAGTGTTGGTTGGTTTCATGATCTGGGGCATTTCTCTGACTGCTTCTCTTTCACTGACTTTGATAAGGTTATCAAAATGCATATGACCTATTCTTCTGTGCCATAGCCAACTTTCATCTTCCTTTCCTAGACAACACTTTTCATTTTCAATTTTTCTTAACACATATATGTTGCTTGAAGTTATTGCAGTTGTAGCGACCAATTTCCCTGAACCTTCTTTTCTTATCTCACACTTTTGTGAATCAAAAGTAACTTTATGACCTTGGTCACACATTTGACTCACACTTAAAATATTGTGTTTCATATCTTCTACTAGTAGAACATTTTTTGCCTTTTCATTCTTGTTCCCAATTCAGACTGTGCCTTTTCCAATGATTTTGGATGAATCATCATTTCCAAAGGAGAGTGATCCATCTCTTTCCTCTCGTAATGTAAGAAACTTGTCTCTATCACCTGCCATGTGTTTTGAACATCCATTGTCAACATACCAACCACATTTCTTCTGTTTAGCTTGTAAAGCGACTGTGCATTCTTCATTGCTATACTAATCTTGCTTTCTTATCCATGTCATTTTCTGAGGTTCTTGTTTGTGAATCTGTTGAGGTTCTTTAGGAGGGACTGTCATCCTGCAATTTTTGGCCATGTGTCCAAAATTGTTACATTTGTAACATTCCACTTCAGTTCTCAAGGATTCAAACCTATTGTAACTTCTTATTTGTGTTTCACTAGGTCTTCTTGAATAACCCCTTTGTGTATGGCTCTCAAAGTAGTTATCGTTCCTGTTGTTAGATTTGCAATTTAGAGCTTTATGTCCAAAATTATTACAAGCATAACA
Organism: Picea engelmannii; assembly: GCA_009831015.1. Taxonomy (NCBI): domain Eukaryota; kingdom Viridiplantae; phylum Streptophyta; class Pinopsida; order Pinales; family Pinaceae; genus Picea; species Picea engelmannii. Next base: position 484,572 of record ML785057.1, read on the forward strand.
TAAACCAAAAAATATAGTTTGATACCTGGTAGTTGAAGATCTTATGAAAGGAGGTTCTCTTATGAATCCTTCTTCTTCTTGAGGCATGTCTATCTGTTGTTGATTCTAAAATTTGAATCTTCTCAGTGGAGGAGTGTCCCTGTAATCTTCCTTGTATATCTTTTTATCCCCTTTGATTGTTTCTGCATAACTTTTTGGATTTGTTTCTTGCTCTGTTGTTTTGGAGCTTGATCCCTTTTCTGTCTGATTGTATCCAAGTCCGGACTTGTCAAGATAAGATTTTTTACTGCTAATAATGTCACCCAGAACTTTTGAGCTATTCTATATATTTTTCTTTTGAATATCCTTTCTTAGTGTGACAATCTTCAATAGTTTTCTTAGATTATGGTAGACCATGATTTCTTCCTTTGATTACTTTTTCATAACTCTTTTTGTATTCTTCATACTTATTTTCTAGCAACCTAGAGTGCTTCTCTTCATTCTCTATAACTGATGTGGATGTTTCTATCTCTTCAATGTTCTTGTTGAGCTTGACGATTTTACTTCTCAATGTGACAACTTCTTATTCAAGCTTCTCAACCTCTTTTTATTTCTTCATTATCCGAGACTTAATGAATTTTTCTGTTCTTTTCGCTTCTTCAAGATGAATTTTTAATGTGATTATTTCTTCTTCAAGTCCTTTCTCTTCTTGACCAAATTCTGCCTCAAGATGGTTTAGATCGTTAGTTCTTTCCTTAATATGATGTGTCAATATCTTCTCTCTCATTTTTGTTTCTTCCTTTTGTGTTTCTATGTTGTCTTCCAAATACTGCTTTTGATATTCAATATTTTATTCGATCTTTTTGGCTTCTTCTAGTTGAGTTCTTAAGTTCTCAATGACCTGTTGTGCTTCTTCAAAAATGTGAAAATTTTCCTTTTGTTTCATCAATTCTTTCTTGAGTGACTTATTTTCTTCTCTTAGTTCATCTAAAGAACTAATCAATTCTGCTTCATAATTGTCTTCCTTTTCAATTAGTTTTTTTTGTCTCATTTCCTTTATGGAATTTTATTTCAAGATGTTCTCGTTTTTCACAATTAAAGAAAAACAACATACCTCTAGTGATTATGTACTCTTCATCTTCTGAATCTATTTGACACGGTGAACATAATTCTTCTTGATCTATATCTGCATATTCTTTGGCGTTTTCTGAATCTGCGATGGGTGAGAATATATGTCATGTAACTTATCCAAAAGTTCTTTGGCTGATGAACATTTAGCAACCTTTTCTCTTACCGGATTAGGTAATCCTTCCCAGATGAAATCCATTTCTATTTTGTTATTCTTCTTCAATTCCTTCTTGGTTGTAGTCTTTTCCCTTTTTGAACTATCATACCCTGTAACAACTGATAGCCAAATATAATGTCCTTTTTCTTGTAAAAATACTTTCTTCCTTCTGCTCCACATCTCATACTTTAAACCATTCTCACCATGAAACATTGATACTCCATTTTCACAATAATCCAAGATCTCCTTCTAGTGGATAATTTTTTTTATGAAGGAACCTAGTCTGATACCAATTGTCGAATTACTGAGAGGAGGGGTGAATCAGTAATAGAGAAATTTAATCCTTTTTCTCCATAAAATGCAAGTGTTGTATCAATGTAGAATTATCATCCAATAGTTCCATACTAAATAAACAATGAACAAATGAGAAATCACACACATACACAATACACCAGTGTTTTACGTGGAAACCCAAAGTGGGAGAAAACCACAAAATTCTTATTTTTATATGTCTTTAAGAATTACATTCATTGGAAGCACTAACTTCCTTTGTTTTCTAGTTGCAACTTGAAGGAGGATCCAACCCCCTAGTTTCTCAGGTTACAACCTGAAGGAAGCTCCAACTCCCCAATTCTTTGGATACAACTAGAAGGAGACTACAACCCCCTAGTTTCTCAGGCTACAACCTGAGGGAAGCTCCAACTCCCCAATTCTCTAGCTATAACCAGAAGGATGCTACAACCCCCTATGTTCTTCGAATACAACCAGAAGGTGGATACAACCACCTATACTTGCCCCATCTAATCACCCTGACATAGAAGTAGAATGATGGAACAAATGTCATACTATCACTGTGAGATATAATATTGTAAACCTGTACCATTCAACATGTAATCAACCTATAACAACATGGACCAATAACCTGTGCCAACATGTACCATAAATCAACCTGTACCATAAACAAATGCATCAACCATGCACCAAACCTGTACAAATAACATGTCCAAACAATCTATAATCAACATGTACCATACATCAACTTGTACCATAAACAAATGCATCAACCATGCACCAAACCTGTACAAACAATCTGTCACAATAAGTTGTCCAAACAACCTGTAATCAACCTATACCATAAACGAGTGCATCAACCATGCACCAGATATGTACCAATCATTCATCAAATACACATAAACTATCACTCATAAATATGTACCAACATCATCAACTACACACCTCATGTATGTGCTAACTCATCAACTACTTGTCTCAACCATGTACCCAACATGTACCTAAACCAAAATCCCTCATTAATTTCATCATCCAAATCTGATCTGATCACATATACCTCAAACACTATAACACAATTTTGTACCTCAAACCATGTGTTAGAACCTCACTATTATACAACCTCTATCTATACCAATAACTTTAGAAACATACCTCAACCAAAATCCCTCAAACATGAACCGATATTAAACTTCAGTAGATCTGCCTAGAATCAACTATACAACAAGCCATAAACTCTCAAGAGGGCATCCAACATATTTACAAGGAAATTCCTCAACTTGATTCATAAATTCAACACTACACATATGAGAAGCATGCCTTTTTTTTTAGCGTTCTATTGCCACGAATCCACTGCTGTGATTTTTCTGTTGCACTTTTTCTGCTGCGATTTTTCTGTCGCACTTTTCCTACTGCGATTTTTCTGCCACACTTTTTCTGTCACACTTTTTCTGCCGCACTTTTTTTTTCCTCACTTTTCCTACTGCACTTTTCTTGATACACTTTTTCTTCTGCACTTTTCCTGGCACACTTTTTCTGTCGCAGTTTTCCTGCCGCAATTTTCCTACTGTACTTTTTCTGCCGCACTTTTCCTGTCACACTTTTTCTGCTACAATTTTCTCTATCAATAATAGTTGCCCAAATAACCTTTCAAAAAAATAGATATTCAATGATATTAAAGTGTGATTTGAATGAGAGACCCTTTCCTCTTATTTATACTTTTATGTAGATTCCTCAAGGGGTTACCTTCTAACCATCTTAACCCACTTTCCTTATTTTGGTGTTAACCCATTTATAACCACTTGTCCACTTAACAAATTTCCATAATTAGTAAGTTCTCCATTAAATTTATTATTTAAATAATTTATTTTGCATCCTCTTTGACTTATAGTACACTCATCACTTCACTTTATTATTTAAATAATTTCTTCTTTGCAAACACTTTGACTACTTTGACCTTTTGGGGCTTCTAGACGACTCATGAGGGTTCTCCAAATTCACATGGACATAACTCTCTAACCATGAGGAGTTATGTAATGTTCCACATACCACCAAAAATGTCATGATATGTACTATCCATATAGAATAGTATTACCTACAAATATATAAAAACTCATACCATTATCCATAAAAAAAACTTGGGTCCATTGCCTAAACATTTGTGCTACCAGAATTCGCTATCGAACTTTCTTCAAGGGCTGACATCGATGACAACCAACCCAATTAATCAACATAAAATATAGAATCATGTAGAAAAGATAGGATTGATATCAAAAATATCTTCTTGCATGAAACTATGCCAACTTGTAGTGAATGATATCAACAAGGAATTGAGAATAATGAAATTTTGTAAGGGGATTCTCAGATGGAGGAAAAATAGATGACATAAACCCTAAAATAGTTTCATCTACAATTCTATAATAATCATACGCTAAAATTAGACACAACATTGTTATGGCTTGTTTGGAAATTTCAGGGAAAATATTGGATTTATATGGAGGAGTGTTGGGAATAACATCATCTTTATCCATATATGACTCTAAAAATGTGACCTTTTCACTTGAATTTAAAGAATTGTAATTGAAATATAGGGTTTCTTCATGTAGGTTTTGACCTTCAAGGATTTGAGGAAGAGATAACATTTTTGTAAGAGACTCGCCATTGATATAGAATATAATGGACCCATTTTCATATACCATGGCCATTTTCTCACAAAGATAGTTCTTTGCACATGAGGAGACAAACTAGGGAAAATAATGGGTTTGGGGAATTATGAATTTACCCAAGTTCGAATCCCATATATGTAAATAATCATGCATTTCCCTAAATCTATTACAGGATAAATTTCTTAACTCATAAGGATCAAATTGTGATAAGACGGTTTCAAAAATTTCACAACCACGGTCGATTAGGAATTTTTCATCAAAGGTTGAGGGATGACCATAATGACTAACTTTCTCCATCTATTGTTATTTTAAACAATAAGAACATATTTTAAATAAGGAAATGAGAACACTACACAAAATTATTTGTCAAAGGAGAATTTGATTGCCTTTACTGGAGCCTCTGGTAGTGCTAACAATGTTTACCGTGAGCATTTACCTCATTTGCTTCGGGGATAATTTTTTTTTTTTAAATCCTTTAGATTACATCAATGTGGATCTTTTTTATTTGGAGGAGATAAAAATGGAGACCATTATATGTTGATGTCATATTCCACTTAACTAGACTGTGCTTACATCACCATGTCACTTGTCATCCATTCGAGCATTTTGGGGGAGAGTTAAAGTGGTTTCATAATACCACCCCTATGTACCAAAATGAATGAGGTTGTGAGACATTATCACCCATTAATACAATGGTTTATAATTTAGGAACTTGACCCCTCGTTGTCTAGCATGCACTTTCATGAGTTGAAATAAATTGAAACTGTCGATATTGGATCTATATGAATGGTTTGATCATGTTTGTTGAATTTTCATTTCAAACCATGTTTGTCCTCTATTGTGTGTAAAACAATATGGAAAAGAGATGTATTATATAAGGTATTTAACCTAAAATAAGGAGTGAATGACAGGGAAAACTTGAAGTGAATAAAACTCAAATACAGTCATTGTAAACCATTCAATATTGAACAAACAATTAAAATATCTACATTCTCTATCTACATCATCAATGAGTCTACATACCAAAGAAATTATGGGTTCGATACCTCCTTGGATGCACAAGTGGGTCACTCTCTCCTTGTATGGGTTTTCTCCTCTACACACTCTCCTTACTGGAATGTGTCGATCCAATGCAAATGTCAGCGGGTTTCTCCTCTATGCACTCTTTGTACTGGTAGATGGGGTCGATCCAATGCAAATTTTAGTGGGTTTCTCCTTTGTTCACTCTCCTTATTAGAAAGTGGGGTCAATAAATGTGGTGGTCAATTGATTTTGGAGTGGGTTTATTTGGTCAGGGGTTTGGCTCCATAGTGCTTTTTGTGTTTGAATTTTGTTTATTTTTTATTTGTTTTATTTTTTGTTTATTTTTATTTTTACTTTTACTTGTTTGTAATATAATTTATATTATATTTTTATATAATATGTGCTATATAGTTATATATAACCCCCTTAACCCCTAAACCCCTCTAACCCCATAATCACTAAATCCCCTAACCCCTCAACCCCCTAACTCCTTAATCCCTAACTCCTAACCCCTAACCCTAAACCACATCCAAAGCCCCTAAAAAATATTTTTTTTGTTAAACCTTGTAATGGCTACCATATGACACTTGTAGCTCAAAGATTACATTTAGGCCAAGTGGTTTTGGAGCATTCACACGGTTTCTATGGTGGATGAGGGTCGAGGGTTAAAAAGATATGGTTGATTATCAATACTGGCTTATAGTTATAATCAATCAACACATGCTCAATATGGGTTAGGAGCTTATAGGTTGGTGGGTTATGAGAGAAATCAAGGTCAATGACTTCTAACCAACCAATGATGCATAAAATGGCATAAAACTTAACAACACATATTTAACCCATATAAGAAAATACTTTAAAGAGAATAAATCATAGAAAATATATAATCGCATACCTCAACCTACATTTCAACAATTCACTATCATTGATATTCTTCTTTTTCCAACTCCACATCTATATCATCTAGTTCAAAATCAACGTTGAAAGGCTTGTCCATAGAAACATCATCATCAATGTCATTTTTTATAATTTCATTGTCAATCTGATCATAGACAACATTGTCATCTACATCTAGTTCAACTTCTTCATATTGCTCATCTAACACATCCACCTGTAGCCATGATTGAGGTTGTGGTCATGGTATGCCTCTCAATATTTGTCCCAGTTAATATTATGCAGGCCCCATGGTGAAAAACACATGCCCAAAAACGGAATAATGCATAAAAATAGGGCATGATGAAAAATGCATGCCCTAGGAAGAAAAATGTATGCCTTGTGTTGGTAAATGTATGTCAACCTTATGAAATTGCATGAAAATAGGGTGGTATGGAAAATGCATGTTCTATTAGGGAAAAATGCATGACTCAAGTTGAAAATGCATGTTTCATGCATAAGATTGAATATTTGCATAGTAAGGAGGAATATGCAAATCTTGTTAATGACAAATGCATTCTTTCACATAAAAATGCATTCCCTGGACATGTTTTGTATCCCTATTACGGCCTAAACCCTAAATGGTTTTTCCTTAGCCCATATGAATAGTTTTCATAGGAAGATGAATGAAAATGGATGTTTATCCATTGTGTATGATTGATGCTAGTATGAAAAATATTATAACAACCCTGAACCCATGTTTGAAAATCTATTTGGAAACATACTTAAGTAGTTAACCTTGTATGTTCAGTTGTTGCAACTTTTGGGAATGACATTGCTTGAATCCATAATTGAGGGTAATATGACTATGTTAGGTTTTTTTTGTTAAACCTTAATGAAAATGATTGAAGGTTGTTTTACAATCTTATTTAATGATGAATATAAAGGTATATCGTATTCCTTTGAAACTATAATTGGTTTTTTTACATGTATGCTCCAATGGTGGATTATCTATGTGAGGCATTGCAATGGTGGATTCTATAACTACCTCATTATGACAATAGAAGTTAAATTTAATAGAGAGCCTAAGTCTTACAGAGATGAAAGTTTGATAGGGAAATGCAAGCATGTCAAGAGCTTAAAAAACACAAGCATATGCCAATTTAGTTGTGCCTAAGTCGTAAAATATTAGAAACTAGAAGTACTTGTAAGTCTCCCACACCTTTGATTGATTTGAAATGCATGCAATATATCTTGATTAGCCATGTAATTTGAGATTGAGTGTGTGTTTATTTATACTAAAAAATTGTGCTATTTTCCTTTCAAAATTACCCTTTGACACATTCAAACAATCATTTTTTTATTTTCTAGGTTATAATGCCCAGCCAGGGAAAACCCTTGAGCACTTCCCCTCATTTCAAGGATTGTACCCCGTGTGTTACAAGATTTTTACCATGTGACTTTGGGTCATGTCACAACAGATCCTGACTATATTTAAAAGACAAAACCTACTCTCACACACGCAAACTTGGAATAAAATAACTACTTTGGAAGAGAGAATATAAGAGGTCACACCTTGTATCCTATGATTTGATGTCATTCCTCACTCTCAACCTTTGATCTGCTCCTGATCTCTGACGATACCAACCTACAAAAGGAAATCAAGTCTATGTTGCAACAAGGTAGTTACTAAATAAAGTTGTACATGTAATGTACACATTCAAATATGTAAATCAAGTTAACATATATCAATAGATTGAACAATATTACAAAAATATGGAGGGAAAGAGAACTATTTTATTGAAAATAGTATAAGAGGGTAGTTACAACCTAACTCTAAATGCATACACTACCTTGAATCCAACCACCTAGGTTCCTCCACTGGTCCTTCAAGCATCAACTCAATACAATGAATATTTCTCAAATGACTCAAAAGGGATAGGAACACACCCTATAGTCATATATGAGAGGGGAAGGAATGATGGAAAACAAGTTTCCAGATCAGGGGGGTGCTACTCAGAGGAAAAAATAAATAGGAAATCTTGCAAATTCGTCAGCATAATATTGCACCTAGTTTCTCCTCCCATCCATGCCCCCAATAGGTGTTTATATACCATCCTCGAGGGGTTGGTATAACACAGTTTGTACACTGGAAAATAGAGTATTTACGTGATTTACAAACATGTGAATAGAGCATGGCAACAAAAGTGTTTTTTTTAAGATGATTTTGATGGAGAAGAGTGGGATTTAAGTTTGCAAGCTAGGGAATGGAATATGCCATCTCACAAATGAAAATTTAGTGTGTAAATTTGTGGCATGATATATGCCCCCTAATGTATGAGGTCAGAAGAGAAATTGATGGCCGAAATACATTATAACTATGAGAGGCAAGGATGCACTGAATTAAGTCCAATGAAAGTTCTTGAATAACTAATCCAAGAACGTAACCGTTAACAGAAATCAAGTAAGAGTATTATCTTCCCAAGTTGGTCATACCCATGCTCAGAAGTAATATAAACATGGCCACCAAATCAAGTACAATGTGGATCCATGAGTAATGAAAGCATAATTGATGTCCATGGCCATGAAAACTATACACAATGGATCCATATAGAAGTAGCAATCATGGACATGAAAAATACACAGTGGATCCATGCAAATGTAGATCATAGAAACGAATGGATACACATTGGAGATATGTCTCCAAAACAAATCAGATGATATATGGAGTCAATGAAGAGAACAAATTGATCCTCTTCAAGTACCAATGTCTATGGGGGTGGTAGAATCAATATAGGTCAGGTATGAGCACAAAATATGTGATTCTCGTAATTCACCCAAAGTCTTCAAAATGATCTGATGTGGTACAAGTCTACACTATGTGAATAAATGTGTTGAATTCGAACAAAGTGAGACATCGTTTAATTATCGGTCATTAATGTGTATTTTTAACAAATGCGAGATAACCCACTAATGATGATAATGGGCATCAAGGTACCTAGTACAATCTAAAAAGTGTGAATAAATGAGTTGATGTTGAACACATTATAGAATCTACCAATTAGGGAACATTTATGTATTCCACTGTCAATAGAGAGGGAACCTGCCACTAATTACTACAAGCCCCAAGGTTCTAAAAATGACTCTAGATCCCTATCCCGTAGAAATATGTGTTGATGTCGATAGGAGGATATCCATTGGAATAAGGGAATTAAGGCATCCCCCATCATCCAACATGAGGAGTAGCAGAAGGACAAATATTTGGAAGGACCCAGAAAAACATATTTTAAGGACCACACTGAGGTACAACTCTGACATGCCCCAAATGGAATAGTGCAGGATAGAGACTCTCTTAATAGTATCCAATGATGAAGACTATTGACAAAGATGAGGAATCCTTTAATGGGGTCAAATGGAAACCAAGGTACCACATGAATCCCTATGTGTGATGATTTTTGTTGACGTCGAACACAAGGGAAAATTCTCAGTCAACGACCAATGATGGTTTTTCATATGTTGAGTGCAAGGTCACCTATCAATGATGGAAATAGGCCCAGGGTGAAACTCTAGGTCATACTCTCAGATAAATGAGTCGTAGTTTATAATATCATACCTACCATCAATAATGAAATGGGGACCTTCTATACTAGCATGAGTGAGATACAAATATACTTGTGAAACTAAGATGTACTTGACCGACACAGGAAGGCCAGCCTGGAAAGTCAAGGATTTATGTAGAATGGTCGAATCAAGCTAAAACTTCCCTTGAACAAAAGCATGACACAATATGTGACTTAGGCAACATGGATTACAAGTTGGGATACATCTGTTATATAGTAGGAATCAATAAACGCTCCATATGACTAGAAGAATAACTAGCCAATAGATATTATGCTCAACAATGAGAAAAAAGTCTCATGAAGCCATACTAAACCCAAAATAATTGAGACATTGAATCAAAGATTGTGCTTTGTTCAAGGGTGAAAAGACTATTTCCAAACAAAGAGATAGATGCTTTCCCCCCTCTTTTTGGTTTTTCAATTTATTTTTCTTTGTCATATTATCAAAGCCTAATAAGAATAAAAGAGTGTTATAGTATAATGGAGGAAATGAGTGCTGCAGAAAAGAAAAATAGTTCTAGAGCACAAGGAACACACCTATGCTCAATGCAAGGAATCATGTGTAGGATAAGGACACTCAAGGGAATGTCTCCTCCAGTGATAAAGGTGTTGAGTCACAAAGGCATAAATTGAAAGGCTACCAAATGGTAGGAATGGTATAATCAAATGGTTCAACAACAACAAGTTGAAGCCAACATTAGGCCTTGAAGCATGAGTAGCCAATATGCAATGAAGTTACAACTAAAAAAAAATTGGAAGCCCTGTGGGTAATTTAGCCAAAAATAGATTGAGAGGAAATCATGAGGCTTCAACACAAATGCATGGCAGGACTAAACAAGGCTTCTGAGCTTATAGAAAAGTTGCAGCATGGGTGTCAAAAATGCCAGTGAGATACTAACTAGGAAACCCATGAAGAGGTAATATATACCATCTATAAACGAAACCTTTAAAGTATATTAAAGGTATGATGATGTGAATGAATGGGGTGGACCCTGTGGAAAATATGTGAGCGATACAAACAAATGCATCATGCAAGTAGAATGGAACCTATTCTATATTACAGTAAAGAAAAAAATACCTTCTGAAGAGTACAAAAAATGTTGACATATGTAGTAGCATATGTTAGAGGGAGTCTCGTAGGTAATGGCCAAAAAACGATTGAGAAGAATATATGTAGCTTCAATGCAAAGTCATGGAAAGACTAAACAAGACTCTCAAGCCTATGAAAGTACTTCAGTATGGGTGCCAAACTGAAAAAAAGGTTCTAACTAGGGCACCCATGAATGGTAAGCTCTACCACATGAATTACGACACTTCTAAACAACAAACAAGGTTTTGTGTCTCAAATCAGTGGGGTCGATCCTAGGGAAAAATGAAATAGGAAACGGTTAATGCGAAAATGCATGGAGGAAAAATCTAACCTATATGTCAGTTTCAAGATCATTATCTGCCAGAATGGATCGACAGGGAAGAAAAAGTACCAAATAAAAATTTCTTCAAATTCATGTATATAATACCAAAAACACACACCCAAAAGTTAAGAAGTGCAATATGGAAACCTCTAATAAAAAAAAATTGCTATGGGATACGAAACTTGAAAACAAGAAACCCTAAAAGTAAAATATGTATAGAGGACCGCACAACTTTGTGTCTTATGCATAGTAGTGCTCCAAGTAGAGCCCATTACTAGGATCAAGTAAAGGTTTTATTTGGTAATCAACCTGTAAATTTTCCAGTTCAGGAAGAGGTCAAAAACAAATAATCATAGCTTCAAGGATAGCCTCATCTTAAGGAAACTCAACATCAATGAAACTGGGGCTCAACAAGACACAAATACCAAGGCACGAGGTCTCACAAATAGTATTATGAGAATTAAGAGGAAGCACCAAATTACTCGGGCCAATAAGGGGAAAAAAGGCTCCCATCCCCCCATTGGATAAAACACTTGATCAATTGAAAAGACCTTGTCTCAAGAAGGTGAACACAATCATAAATATCTCATCTCAGGAGAAATTAAACATCGAGGATAAGATGCCACATAATTCACCTGTGGCGAGGAAGAGTGTAATCAAACACTAGGAATAGACAAAGGGGAAACCTGAGTTGAAATTGAACTAGGATGGTGATTATCATATGAAAGTTGATGAATAGTGACAATGCTTCCATTGTGAGGGAAATGCATCACATGAAAGAACATAGACACCATATCCTTCATAACATAAACACAATGACACCCAAGAATCATATTGAAGTCTAAAGGGCCTGGCACTACTAACAAATTGATTAGAATATTCTTCCCACCTAACATGATAGGAAATTGAGGAAGAATCCTAAAACATTCACTAGGTATTCTGTCAAAAGAGTGGAACTCACTAGTAGCTGATAGAATCTTGTGAGAACACAAATCTTGCCAAGCCAAGGAGGATAAAATATTTGCAGAGGATCCTTCATCTACAATACAATAATGAACACTTTTCAACATAGATTCAACCAGAATCATTTTAGAAAGGTGCAGAAGAAGGAAGGCGAGGCTCCACAAGATCATTCTAATCAAAGGAAACCATCCTAGAACTTGGAGGGAGCATACTCGAAGAGAGTGGAATGGCCCTTTGTTTAGAAGGTATTGAACTAGAAATGATAAAGACATAGTTGAAATATGCATCACTCCCCAAAAGGAGAATGGGATCGTCCAAATATTATGTTGGCTCGACCACTTTGGAAGATTGATCACTCTCCAAGAGAAGAGTGGGATCGGTTGAATATTGCATTGACACGACCACTTCCTCAACCACTGGTTGAATATGATGCGAGAAAACATGGTTAAGAGACGCATTGCCCCCAAAATGAGACTAGTATCAACCGAAGATGGGATCGTCATGATCACTTTATCAACCAATGATTGATTATATTGTTCTGGAACTGAAGATGAAATAGAACTAGAAGGGCCTTCAGACAAGGACCACACTCTTCATACCACTGAAATAGTAGGGCAAAAATGAGTAAGGTGATCTCCTTTTCAAAGCTTAAAAGGGAACTTGAGCTTACGTATTATTCTCCTAGGCTTCTCAAATGTATCAATGCCCCCAACATGACTTGCAGTGGCTGGTTGGTTACCTCCAGTATGACTTGCAATGTCTAGGTGTTGATCTCCAACATGACTGGTTGGTTACCTCCAGTATGACTAGCAATGACTAGACTTTCTCTCCCAACATGACTTGCAGAGGATGGTTGCTTGTATTCAACATGACTTGAAAAGGTTGTTGACATATATTCAACATGAATAGCATAGGTTGGTTTCGTTCTCCCAGCATGGCTAGCAAAGGTCGGTTGTTGAATTGCAGTATTACTTGCAATGACTAGGATATTTCCCCTAACATGAATTGCATAGGTTGGGTGCTAGTATTCAACATGAATCGCAAGAGTTTTTATACCTATGCCCAACACGACTCGCAGAGGTTGGTGAACTATTTTCAGTATGAATCGTAGGAACTAGACTTGTGCTTCCATCATGAATTTTAGTGGCTAGTTTCTTTCCCCCAACATGACTAGTAGAGGTTGGCGATAGGTCTCCAACATGACCAACAAAGGTTGGTGACTTCTTATTCATATTCTTCCTATTCTTGTTCCTTTTAGAGTTATGGTTACTAGTAGCAAGAATTTCGCCAAAAGAGGGATAAGGAGAAGGAGTACACTTAGCTAATACAGAAGGGAAAGGATCAACATCCATATAATGCTCCTGAAATAAGGTGCTTATCTAAGAAGCATAAAGAGAATTTGGTACATTCAGAATGGTCCAAAACGAAACTAGTAGTCCTACATTCAACCCAAGAATGTTCAAAGTGGCCATCAAGGGGGCACCAACATTTCCAAAGAATGGAAAATCACCAGAACCCTTCTGGGAAGGGGTCTCTTGGTTAGTATCCTCAAGAAATTTGGCCATGACCTTCTTATGCACAAGTTTGTCCCTTGTGGGATTGTTCATTTCCATAAAAGTCCCACACACTAACTCTAGCAAACCAGTGGTATAAAAACCCATGCCTTCCAGGAGGCGACTCCATGATTTCAAGAGAAAGACCAAAATTCATTCCCAACCAATGGAGCGGTTGATCAACCACTCTAAATCAATGATCCAAAAGTGGTGATGCTGACACAACCTAAGGCCAACTATTCAAAGCAACACTCCACTAAAAATTGCTAAGAGAAACATCACAACCAAACAATGTTTCCAAATCTTTGTCCTAGGTAGATAAGGTATTGAGTCCAAATCAATGAAAAAGTGGAAAGGGACCTTCCAAACAAAGGCATGGGTTGATTAAGTCCTATGAACTAGAAAACGAAGGAGGAGAATAAATTATATCAAACTCCACTGATCATCCTTATCTAGTTTAAGCACCCATGCTTCATGGGTCACCCTCTAGTAGTACTAAAAAGTTTGATATGAAATCTTCCTGAGGTACCACGAGAAACCCATCGTAGTCACCTCTGAGATCCCTAGGAAAATAAACTAAGGTCACCAACTCAAAGTCAGCATGTGGGGGGTACAGTCGAATGTTAGGACTGGATGTATGGGAAGGGTAACTAATCTTGAATCTCTTCCATAGGACTGTCTACAAAATTTTCGGTGTGACTTCAAAAAATCTCATACTAAGTACGGAGCTTCCAAAGGACTGACGCCAAAAGGGTCAGTTTCACTTCAAGAAAACTTCAATCAAGTTCACAATTCGGAGAGGACCGACATCCGATGAGTCAATGTCACTTCAGGAAAAACCCCCAAATACACTCAATCCACTACACTCAGTTAATCCTTGGAGGGGTTATCTCCTCGACTCTCCTTTGTGCAACCTTGTGTTTGAATCCTGTGTGAGAGGAGCTTCTCGACTAATGAGAAATTGGGTTTTTCACTCCCTAGATTAGACTCCTAAGTTTTTTTTTGAACTTGGATAAATTAAATCTCCAACCTAAATCAAGGCCCTAGCCTAAAATTGTAACATCTCTATTTTCAAACCCCATACTAGCGATATGTATAGTAAATGTAGTATGTGGCCGAGAACCAAGCGATGTATATTGTAAATGTGATGTATGGTCGAGATCCAATATGTAAACAATGTAAATTGAAATATAATGAAGGAAATGTATCTCCAAATACAAATGGACACAAACGAATATTGGGGGCTAAGTATCCACAAGAGAGGGTATGGGTCCAAGGGGAGGAGAGTTACCCATATCTATTAAACCAAAACCCATTTCCTATTTTTCTCTAAATTATCCTTGCCATGAACCTTCCATTAGTTGTTGAGTGTTCTAGAGCCCAATCATTAAATTCATGTAAGAGGGTTGGTGTGAGATTCACTTCCCATATTTATTGAGAGCATGGGGTCTTCATACAATCAGCTTAGGGAAGAGTGGAAATCAAGCAAGCAAGAGAAAGAGAGGAAATTCATATGGGTAGGGGACCAGTTTTGACATATTCACGTTTTTGCATAAAGTGGTGTTTTTACATGGAGTTTTCTGGCCAGCAATGGAGTAGCCAAATCAGTGAGTTGGGTGAATATTTGAGTTTGACCAAAGGAAAAATTCAATTTTTGACGACCGATGGTTGAGGATCGACAGATTTTGGCCAAAATTTCTAAGTGTCGAGGTTTTCCAACAAAACTTGTCGATGGTCGACGATCGAGGATCGACAGGATCTGAAGAAAGTTTCATGCATCAAGAGAGGATTGTCAATATTCGATGACCAACAAATCGAGGATTTGTAGAATCTAAAAAAGTTTTCATGTGTCCAGGAGGATTGTTTATCGTCGATGACCGACAAATTGGGGATCGATGGATTGTGATGAGAGTTTTATTTGCTCGAGAAAAGTGGTTGATCATTGATGAAGGAAAAGAGGATGATGATGTCATCATCCACATTCCATGTCATGTCACCCATGTTAACACCTCAATATGACATTTCATTCCATGACATCCTCCACATGTCATGGCACGTCAATAGTTGCCACATTAGCCAACATAAGTGGTTGATGGTCGATGGTCAGGTCGATCGATTTAGGCAAGTGTTTTTTACAGTCATCGGGGATCACTGATGGTCAGGCATCGACTAAATTAGTGAGGATTTTCCATTCACCAATGAATATCATCGATGGTCGACGGTCGAATGGGTTGGTTTAGAGTTGTGCGTAAAATCGTTCGTTAGGGAGTTGGGTCGATGGTCGATGGTTAGGTTGGCGGTTTGGGGAAAACGTTGTGTGTGCCCAAAGGATAATGTCAGTCGTCGATGGTCGATGTAGCACAAATAAACAACTCGTATTCCATTTTATTTGAGATTAACGATTCATATTTAAAGAGTTTTTATCGTAGTAAAACAATCAAACTTTTAAGATTTTTTCGGGTTTTTACAGGTCATGAACTTGAGAGTTGATTTTGAGGCCCTAAACGTCGTTTTTAGGTAGTCGGAACCCAAGAAAATATTGAATACAAAGGTACACACTATATTTTCATATCAAATAAAATAACTCATAGAGAGCTATCCAATGAGCTAAACAGTTCACAAAATAGAGCTCGTATGAGGAAATTACAACCAGAACAATGAGGGTTAAATTTTGGAACCAAAGTTACTTCTGTATGGCATAACTCCATGCTTAGAAGTCTGTTTGGGCCATGGGAGTAGTTGATGGAAATCGTATGACCCATAGAAGCCAAGGGTGAAATCATATTTTGCTTATGGGTACCTGAAAATGTGATGGGAGTGAAAGAAGACACCTGTAGCATACATGGATAAATTGGGTAAGACAATCAAAAATTCTCGAGACCATAACTTTTAGCTCGGAGCTCAGATTTGAGAAAACGCATAGTCGTTGGAAAGGTATTCAGGAGTAGAAGACACATGTAAACCCATAATTTTAAATTAGGCATTATAGTTTCTCAGAAAGGGATAAAATATATTCATGTAGCAGTAAATGAGTGGAAATTGTAGCATGTGGATGTTGTAACTTTTCACTCATAAATCATATTGAAGCATGAGAAAAACCATTGGAAAGTTGTCTCAGAGAGGAATTCATTTAAGGAATTGTACTTGGGATTAGTGCATTAATATTATTTATAATTAAAAATGAAGAATGACTTGTAATCTAATTAATAAATATTTTTCAAATTGCTTAATTCTAACAACAATTGTTACATGCACATTCTTGCAGAAATAGAAATACAGAAGAGAGGACTTTAGTTTCTCCATGAGAAATAGAGATATGGAGGATTCTCAAGAGTCTTACATACATGAATAAGAATTTATAGGTATACATGTCAACATGGGTAATGTTGAGGCTGATTCAAATGGAAGAAGAGACATGAAGAAGCCTGTAACTATGAGAAGCTTGCAAAAAGAAGTGCAGAGTTATAGGGACAATAATGAGAGAATCATGAAGGATATTCAACAGATATTCAGGAACAAGGCAATAATCTAGTGCTAAGCAAGTGGAAGTGTCTAGGTCTCATGACAGGAGGGATGATCATGGAGGATCTAGACGATTAAGGAGTATTAGTAGGAATCAACATTATCATTCCCCAGGACACTCGACTAGAGAAACATATGCATGTTCAAGGTTATACAACAACCCAATGTTGAAATATTGGTTGTCATTGATTTTAACCCTTGAATAATTATGGTAGAAAATTTCAATAGCCCTAAAGGCATGGTTATGGAACTCGAAGTTGGTTGAGGAATATGGTCACAAATGATGGTGTAAATACAAGTAACTCACTCATTAATGGATATCCCTCTTCGTGTCATTTATGGGGATAGGTGGTATGCCACGTAGTTCCTCACAGTTGAGGATTTATGGCCTTGTGAACTTAGAAGCCCCGAAGAATGGTCAAGAAGCCCCTATTTAATTACAAGTCTTTAATGAAAGGGTAAAGTAGTTGTAACAAAAAAGTATAGAAGCCCCTAAGATTAAGGAGATAGGTTACTTAAAAAAAGTAAAAATACACTCCAAGGATTCATTCACAATTCATATATTTATACTTTCATATATTTATACTTTCCTTCAGGTTGGAGCCTATAAATAGGGGCTCATAGCATCCTTCTAGTTGTAGCTGGAGAATTGGGAAGTTGGTGCTTCCAATGAATGTATTATTTTCATATATAAGAAAATAATTCTATGGTTTTCTCACATTTGGGTTTCCAAGTAAATTATGGTGTACCGTGTTTCTGTGGATGTCTATTATGCTCTGTTGATTTATACTGCTCATGATATATTGATGATATACTATTGATGATGTTAATGAATACATATTCTGGTTAAAAGTGATAATAATTGTTCATACTAATTCACCCCCCTCTCAGTATTCCAAAACTTGGTATCATAGTAGGTCCTTCAAGAAACAGTAACCACTAAAAGGAGATCATGGAATATGATAAGATTGGAGGACCAAGGTTTGATGGAAAGAACTATGAATTTTGGAATAAAAGGATGAAAACCTATTTACAGGAACAAGGTTTTGATGTTTGGAATTCAGTAGTAGACATATATGCAACACCAACCACTCCCCCAACTGAAAAAAATGGAAATAAACTCATTGAAAACAATTCAAAGGCTAAAGGCACCATTTTGAGCAGTCTGGATGATTCAGTATTTTTCAAAGTTATGCATTGCAAGACCACAAAGGATATTTTGGATAAACTTCAAAAGATTTATGAAGGAGATAACAAAGTCAAGGGAGCTAATCTTCAAACCCTTAGAGCTAAGTTTTAGAAACTGAAGATGAAGGAATATGAAGACATTGCAGCCTACTTTCTATGAGTTGATGAAACAAAAAACACTATCGTAGGAATGGAAGAAGAATTTGATGAGTCAGTGGTCGTTCAAAAGGTTCTAATATTTCTACTTATAAGATTTGATCCTAAGATGTCAACCCTGAAAGAAAGAATAGATCTTGACAGTTTAAGCATGGATGAGCTACATGGAATATTCTCAGCTTATGAAATGAGGATAAAACAAGATAATCTAGTCATGAAGGAAGCAAAATTCAAATAATCCAAGAATATGAAGAAGAAAAACAAGAAAAATACAAAACCATATTGTAGTTGCAGCGATGATTCAGAGGAAGATGAAGAAGTGGAAAACTTTGTAAGGAAGTTAAAAAGAGGAACCGACAAGGAAAAAAGTATGCTTCCATTAAAATGTTTTAATTTTGATGGTATTGGTCATTTTGTCTCTAAATTTCCTTATGATAAGAATAAAGGTAGTGATGAAGAAGAAAAAGAAAAATCAAAAGGGAGACAAGAGAAGGAACAAAAATAAATTCTTCAAGAAAAGTCTCTACTCAAAGGAAGACAACTCTTCATCAGATGAGGATGATGATAGTGACAATGATTCAGAAATAGTACTTTTCATGGAAGTAGAAGATGATGAAGAAGATTCTGAATATTCCAAAGAAGAAGGTGAAGTCAATCTTAGAGCATAATTAATCAGTACCTTAGAAGAACTGTGGAAAGAAAGAAAGAAAATTAAGTCACTCAAGGCAGAGTTAAATAAGAAAGAATGATCGCAAAATTCCAACTCAGAATAAGTTGAGTAGATAATCACGAAGTTAAATATCCAGGTAGAAGAAGACGAGAGGATTGAAAAAACACTCAGAAGTTAGTTAGAAGAAAACCAGAAGATGATTGAAAGCTTGGAATTGGAAATAGTCACTCTAAGAAAAGATGTTCAACGACAGAATAACACCAAAATATTGGATGAGATCATCAGCAGTCAAAGGCCATACTATGATAGGTCCGGACTGGGATACCACCAAATGCATACCGATAAAGGCTCGAGCTCCAAGATGACATAACAAGAAGCATAACAAAGCACCTATGCAGAAATAGTCAGAGGTACTCAAGAAGAAAATCACAGAAGAAATGGACCACCTAGAAGATTCAGAACACAAATCCTGCAGTCAACAACATCTCAAGAAGAATAAGGATTTAGAATATCAACACCATTCAAAAGATCTCCTACATCCAGGTATCAAACTATTTTTCGTGGTTTATGTTATTATTGTCACAATTTTGGTCACAAATATGAAAACTATAACATGAAGCATGAAACAAAAGTCACAATAGTTTTGTCTCACTAAGTAATGCGATAGAGTTGTACAAGTGAAACATTTTTGGACACATGGCCAAATATTGTAGACTGATTGTTCCTCCAAGGGAACCAAAAACGAATATCAATAGTCCCAAATAGGAACCACTAAGGGTATGGAGAAGGAAGAAAGTTTTGACCCAAAAATCTGCTTTGGGCTCAACATGGTTTTTAACACCTTCATTCCTCCACAAATTAGCTTGAGGGTTTCTCCTAGTAGCCCTTTGTGTTATGGTTCCAATCAAAGACAGTGGAAGGGGTCATAGTTACTATGGCCTCTACCCTTGTAAGAGTATCAATTGGATTCCTTCAGAGGGTTTTTATCAAAGTATGTAAAGACTTATCAGGTGTTACACATTGTTTTTTTCACCCCAATGATCAACTGATGACATGTGCATAACTCACTTCCATGTTCCCTGAAAACATTAAAAGAGACTTTCTCCATGAGAAAAGTGGTTTTCCTTTTCTTCCTTAAAAACTATGTCCACCCTACTCTATGCATGGGGTACGATGATGATTGATTGTCGCACTCTACACCAAATTTGGACTGTGACGTCGTCGTAGGCTTCATATGCATAGGGTGTGACGATGCTTAAACAAAGGAAAAGTCAAAATCCATGAATATAGAATGTAAAAACCTCAGGAAAAGTACTCAACGCCTTGAAAAAGAGATAATTTCAGATAATAAGCCTCTTCGACGGGGAAACCTCCTTTTACCCCACTTAAATGTTCAAGTACAAGATGATTCAAAATGAAAATGTCTCCTTGGTATATA